>JAOWBL010003612.1:0-12104 GCA_028564865.1 Zenarchopterus dispar | reverse complement strand
TTTTTATCGAAACTGGCATAAAAATAATAGCTGCACCCTGGCGTTGTGGGTGGGGGCGCGTCTATTAGAGCGGGAGCATTAATTAGGAGAAACACGGTATGTTTCATTTAACCATGCTGTTCTTAGAATTGGAGCCTACAAATGGAGCTGGAAATCATGTGCGAGTTTTAAGAACAGCAGTGATCTCGCCAGGTGAGATATCTAGAGGTGTCTGAAAGATAAAACCTCTAAGTCCCCTTATAGATCTAAGAAGATAGACTAGCTGGAATTAACCATGTATTAGGGTAGAAGGCAAGCATACACACTGCTGAGATTGTCTACTTGAACTAACTCCTAGGGTGTTGGTTTATGAATGCAAAGTACTGAGGTCATGGGTATTTTGTTTAACATCATTAACTTGCTGTCAGAGATGCCAAGGATAGCTCAAGAAAGCATTCAAGAAAGCATTCAATGATATCCAAACCACTATTCCAGTTAACTTATCCAGTAGTTTAGCTGCAAGTACAGATATGACTGTGGAACCTCAGGGAAACATCAGAGAATATGCTTCACTCTACCCAAAAAATAGCTCATGAGGGGTACGCTCACATTTACCTTCTGTTTAAGTTTATGTGAAGTTACCCTTGCTTCACCATCCATATTCCTTTCATTGTCAGTGACATCAGCAGTTCTACCATTGGCCTTTTGAGGCATCCACTCACTCATAGCTGATTTTGAAATTTCAGCAATATTAGCAATGCTATTTGTGTCAAACATATGTGGTGTTCGGAGAACAAATCTGACCCACTGACATGCACCCACTCACTAGATGCCACACGGGTGTTGAGGTAAGGTAATACTGGAAGGTAATACTGTGCAAACTCCTGAGTTCAAGGTGTCAGCAGTAAGCATAATTTGCACAGGTGATGTCATCTTCTCATTGTAATGTTGGTTTCAAATCAGCAACCACTTATTGAAGTTGCTGTTGGTATATATATTAACATCTTCCCGTAATATGCATGCTGTAATCTTGTCGTTGTAATCTTCACATCTTTAGTAATCACTTCAGAATTCCAAAATGCCACCACATGTCTGATTTGAATGAGGATGGTGGATCTTTGCTACCAACATCTGCATTAGCTCCCACCATTGCTTAAGTCAAAACCTTGTTTGCTGTTGTAGCAACTGTTAGGTAAACTTAAGATACTGCTTGAATGACCCTGCTAAGAAAACACTACATGCAAGTGGATCCGTAGGTAGTCTTTCATTTAAGCCCTGGACAAATTTGTATTCATACGGGTTTAAGAATGGAAGCCTGAGCAAGCATATCTAAATTAGTCCTCAATACCCATCATCAATGCCCATTTTTATAGTATATGGCTGGACTGACCTGTATCCAAATTTTTCAGGGTTGTATGAATACAGAAATCTGTTCTGATTTCCAAATTCTTTGTATGTGGTTCAATACGTGGTCATGAGTAAGACAGCTTTTAGTCTTTATGCACTGCACATTGTTGACCTAACAGGCGTTTTGCCAACTTTTGTATGACTGTCTGGAAGTGGATATCCTGTCACTAAAATGCAAATTACCAGACAAATACTGGAATGCCTTTGGAGTTACAGCTTAAAGTTGTGATATTCTTTCACATGCTTACTAAAGAAAACAAAGTTTGTACAATCATATGTTTTTATGCAGAAAATTTCAGACAGTTGGAAAAGTATTGTAAAAGCACAGGTTAGCTGCAAAAGTCACTATTGCAAAAGTTCCACATGTGTGCCATTTCAGGGGGTTCTCATGTTATAAAAAACTAATGCAAGATGCTTGTAGTTATGAATGTCAGCTCCAAGTCAGCTCCCTACTAAATCAAAAGAGCATCAGAAATGGAAAATGTGGCTTGTAGTGTTTCTGTCTGCATTCAACATAATCTGTTTGTGACTGGTTGGCTTATTAAGCCTCTTTAAGTTTTGAACCTTTTGAAAGTTTTCTATAGGAGAAAAGAGAAAAAAACCTAAATAAAGTAATAAGGTAATGTCAGTTTATTTGTTTGCTCATTACCTGCCTTAAGGAAACCATATAATGATTTCTTTGTGTTTGTGTAAAAATTCTAAAACACTTGATGAGGTTGACAAACTTTTATGCACAAACATATTCATATTCCCATCCAAAAACAGTCATTGTGAAAGTGCATCATATCTGTGTAAACTAGTTAAATATTAATATTCAAGATCTGTCTATGATGTCGGGCTCAGCCCACTCCGAACTCCACAGCTCCCCTCCTTACTCATTTATGAACAAATATGATTTATTAATTTCCCCAAAGCTCAGCCAAGATTCAAATTGTTTCAAAAGTTTCTGACTGCGTATTTTGCCATCCTTGTTTATCAGCCTGGTTCTGCAACTCAGAACACAAAGAGGCACAGTGAGGAATGTTGAGAGCTGTCGTGGGAGAATTCAATAAAATATGCACAAATTACAAAGTGGAGACAATTTTCCTGCTTTCCTCACTACTCTTCACCCACCCATTCCTTTTCATTTCCCTTTCATCTCTTCATAGCTTGCATTCTCAGAGATGAGCATGTGTATGTGTGCCTGATAGGCAGCAAGCATACGGAGCATGTGTGTGGTCCTGGCAAGCAACAGGGAAATCACAGGAAGGATGGTGGCACTACATCGCATTAGAGGAATCAGAGGGAAATAATCGTCCTTAAGTAGCTGTTGGACATCTGCAAGGGGTGCACTCATATTTTAAATACAGCACACACACCCCAGCACAGTAAGATATATGACATCTGACAGATGGACTCAGTATAAACCTGTTTCAGACATCCTTCTTTTAGAAAGTAATCACAGAGAAGTACATGCCAGCTTTCCCTCAGGCCAGTTTTTCTTATAAAGCACATGAGTAAATGTTTTTTTTTTCTTGAACGATGAAAAAAAATATTAACTCAGATGTTTACGGGCCAGCTTAAAGGTATAGTCGATGCAATTTTCCGACTCAGCCTCCTGTGGATTCAAGTGAAAGAAAAGAGCATTAAATGTGATAGGTGTCTGTTTACTTTGTGAAAAATACTGCAGTGTTTTTGTGGCCTGCAGTTTCCTTGAGGTTAAAACACATTCCTCATGAACAGGACACACTCTCTAGGATGTGATAACATGTATGTGTAAATACATTACAAAGAAATTGCTATTTTGAACCTGATTTGTCTCTCTTCTTGTCTTACAAAACACATTTCTGTAGCAAATTGGTTTAGAGGTGAAATTAAGGCAATGATCATTGGTTGTGCTACATTAATAAACAACAGGGCCACCGTTTTGTAATACATGGTGTCATAACTCAAAAGCAACAAGACACTAATGATTCCCGGGAGATGAAACCTGGGAACATTGGAAATCTGACTTTTATATAACTGAAGCAACACATCCTTAGCTATTTGCTTCATAGTGAAGCCGGTGAGCGGTGAGCAAAGTCAGGGTTTCTGTCTTCAAAGAGCTTAACACAAGCATTGTGTTAAAGTGCACAGGCAACTAAATTATTCTTGTTTTTAAACCAGAAGAAAAATTCATCTGCCTAGACAGACATTTAATACCTGTCACTACAGTAATTTCTTTTTGCTTGTGATTTGTACATCTATCAAGTCATGTTTTACATTGAATTTCCATTTAAAGATGTTTTTCTATACTGACTGGCCAGTTTAATCAAATAAATACACATTTGGTAAGAACAGCAACACAATAAAAATACTTTATTTATGATAAGAGAAACAAGACAAAAGAAAGATGAGCTTGTCAGTCATGGTAAATGATACAGTACAACTGGTGTACTGCAGCTGCTCTTTGTTACATTTTTCCCTCCAGAGGCATCAGCTGTGCCTATTTGTTCTCTTTGTTTTGTGCATACTCACCTCATATATGGTCTTCTTTTGTTTGTGATCTGGCCAAACCGATCTCACACTGCAAGTGGCTCTCTGAATTGTCTGTCAGATCTGTTTTTTTTCCATGGCTTCAAACAGAAAAAGCAAACTCAGAGAAAGTGGCAGTAAGAGAGTATATGTGTGTCTGTGTGCTTGGTTTCCTATCAAATCATCAAAAAATGTCAGGCTGTGTCTGTCTGAAGCCAGATATGACTGTCCCCCTCTTTTCACCACCCCACCCCCAGTTCTCATTACACATGTAGACGGGCACATTAGTTCCAGTGCTAATCCATCATCATGAACCCCACCTCACATGTCTGGACTACACACCAAGACACAAACACTTGCTCTTGTGTAACTAGACATAGTTAAACACAAATGGACAAATGGACACATATGCAAATGCAAGGCCTGCTGGAATGTGAAACCTCAATGACAAAGGAGGGCCTTGCAGAGGAACCTTGGTGAAGGTGCACTCAAGTAATCAGGAGAAAGGAGCAATTACAAAAACACAAATTCACATTGTTTGTGTTGAATCAGACACTCATCAGTCTGGATTTACCACACCGGAAATATCTTCCATTATACTACAGTCTGCACACGACTATGTTGCTGTTAATACAGGTGCCTGACTACAAGCAGTAGGTCCCCTTTAAGGCATCAGCCTGAGGTGAAAAGTTGTGACATTCATGTGGGTCATAATTCCCAGAAAGTCATAATGGAGAGCTGCTGATATCACAGATGCTGTATTGTTGTGAGAAAATGTCAACAGGAAGAAGGTATGAAGACAAAAAGAGAAAGATGGGGACTGACATGTCATGAATTGTGTTCATGGATGTGTTGGTTGCTGCTGATTTGTCACCAGAATTTATTGCCTTTGTAGAGCACAAGCACAAATGGAACAAAACTTTGCAGTCTTAACACTACATACTACAGAATTTTGACTTCTTTTTTTTTTCATTTTTCTTTCCATGAGTGAATCTCTCTGAATTGAGTGTTGGGGTTTAGTGATTAAAAACTATCCCTATGAAATGGGGTATTCTTTCAGGACGGCTGTAGGACTTCAGTATTACTCTTTTCTCTGCTTTTTTCCAAAAGTCCAATTTACAACTATTTAATCTAGTGATTGATTATATCCAAAACACATCCAAAAGTTATGCATAATAAATGCAACACTTCATTATAAATTGCTGCCCTTAAAAAAGTGGAGCCGGAAACAAAAGACATTGTTGCTCAGAACTCAGGCCCACAAAACACACTTCTATGAAAACAATCTTGGCAAGCAAATTGAATGACTGAGTTGTGAACAGCTCTGTTCAGAAAGCCTTTGTGACTACTGCATACTAGTTACAGATTTTTTTTTTTCTTGGTTAGCTAGAATCTCGCTGGGGAAAGGGGAACCTTTATTAAATACATTTGTTTCTTTCTAGTTTTTGGCAGCGTGTGAAATATTGTTTGTCAAACACCTTGTAAGTTTAAAAAAAAAAAAAAAAAAAAAACAGCTGCCAAGCACAATTCAAAATTTGTTTGTATGAAAGATCTGTGCATGTGTCATTCAGCAATCCCTCTGTTCCTTCTCTGATGTTTATGCAGAATGATTTTTACTTTGCACTGACTGCATTTGAACAATTTACCTTCAGATAAACATTTTCCTCTTGGTTAGAATTGAAATTCAACTCATTAATTCCTATGAGTCAGGCGCAGTTGGATGAAGTGTCAGGTGCAGCATTTACCTGGGAGCCACTGAAGTGATTTTCTTCATCATTTATGTTTAATTCAACTTCAAGTTCAAAAATACTTTATTAATCTCTGAAAGGAAATTCATTGTTGCAGTATAGTCATGATTTAAGTCTATTCAAAAAGTCATTGTAGAGGTTTATGACTGTAACAATCTGTGTTGCAGAGGATCTGTTGCTGAATCACTGTGTTGCGAAGAGGATGCTCAGGGTTGTCCATGATCTTCTTGATTTTATGAAACTTCCTCCATTGAACAATCAGCTCCAGAGGCTCCAGAAAAGATCCATCCTTCTTTATCAATATGTTGAGTTTTTTTTTTAAGTCACTGCCTCTAATACTGCTCCTCCAACAGATGACTGCAGATGTGATTGCACTCTCACAACAGACTTATAGTATGTTTCATAAGAACTTGTTGAAATGACTGGATCTGGTGGATCAAAACAACAGCAGACAATTGCCAGAACAAAAGTTCTGATTTCTTGAGGCAGTAAAAGTGGTAGGAGAAGAGCTGGAGACTGGAGCTGGGCTGAAGTTAAGCAAAGGGCAGGAGTGCGCTGAATCCGAGAGCAGGGTCTGGAGTAACAAAAAACAAACTAAGTTTTCAGTTCAAAAAATGCACAGAAGCAGAATTTGAGCCAATCAGAGTAAATACCACAGTGGGTAAATGGACGATCTGGCAGTGGTGGGAAAAATGAGCCAGGTCTTTATACTGCTGTAGGTGTGGGTCTTGATTGAGGAATTTGCTCCAGGGGAGTAGAAGGTGGGACTTCTGGAAGAGGCAGACCAAGAACACCAAACTCTCCACCCAACTCCAGACAAACACACAGAGAGACACAAGAGGGAGGGGGAGACAATAGACACAAGGAGCAAAGCCAGCGATCTTGACAGAAGTAAAGTCTGTTCTGTCATTTCTTATAAACAGCATCAGTGTTGTATCACTAGTTCAGTCTGCTGTCCATGGGCACACCAGGGTGTTTGCCCACCTTCACTTTTTCTCCCATGATGGAAAAACTACTTGACTTAATCCTGGCTCTCCTAAAGTTCACAATCATCTCCTTTGTCTTGTTCTCTTTTAAGATGAGTTGACTGTTCTCACACCATGCCACAAAACAGTCCAACAGTTCTCTTTATTCTCTTGTCCATCACTGATACGCCCCACAACTCCAGTCCTCCGAGTATTTCTGCAGATGACAAAACTCCAACTTGTACTTGAAGTCTGAGTTGTACAGTGTGAAGAGGAATGGTGAGCGTACAGTCCCCTGTACTGCTCCTGTACTGCTGACCACCTGGTCAAACACACAACCATTCAGTGTTACAAACTGTGGTCTAGTTGTCAGATAGCCAGTAATCAAAGTGACAGGAGGCATCCACCTATGCCTTCTGGAGTTTATTATGTGGTAATGCAGCCTGGATGGTGTTAAAAGCACTGGATAAATTCAAGAACATGATCTTCACAGTACTCCCTATTTTGTCCAGATGACTGTGGATTCATTGAAGCAGGTGTATTGTGGCATCTTCACCTCCAAACCCACCATAATAATCAAACTGCAGTTCACCCTGAAAGGTGCTTGTTTGCTTATTCAGGTGGGCCAATAATAGTCTCTCCATGACATTCATGATGTCAAATGTTAGACCTACAGGTCTATAGTCTTTAGAAGAAGATGAATTAAATCTTTTGCGACACTGGAGCAATGCAGAAGGTCTTCACAGCACTGGAACCTTCCCATAGCTCAGGCTGATGTAGAGGAGGTACTGCAGAATTCCACATAGTTGGTCCAAACAGAAACAGGACATTGATGCTGATACTATTTGGACCTGCTGCCTTGTTTCTGTTCAGTCAAGTGCTAGACATAGACAGACAGGAGGGAGAGGTGGTGGGTGGTCCAGCATCAAGATTCATGACTGAGGTGGAATATGAGACACCTGAGGTGTAACAGGGACTCTGGGGGCAAGTAATGTAAGCATGACAGCTAACAATGTCTTGATTACACCCTGCTTGAGATTTATTCATCATCCCACAAATGTACAAAGTTTGTCCATACCCTGATAGAAAATAATATTTCTTACTACATGTATTTCTGCAGCACACAATAAAAACTTAAAGAATTTGGATGAAAGAAAAATAGGACAATGTTAAATTCCTATTTTCATTAGAAACGTAAATAAAGAAACATTTAATACACTTGCATTTCTCCCAAGTAAACTTGTACCTTATTTGGGTAGGTAGTTCCCAACACCTTCAAGACTTTATGCCAGATAAATTGTGTGGATTAAGGCTGTTTCATCTGCTTCTGCCACTTTGTTTAATCTCAGAATGACCAGTTGGTCCACACCATTTGGGTGGCCGCTTTTTCATCACTGAGATTATCTCCATATATCTTTGGAGTATTGTCGTATGGTTCCAAGGGAATTTAGTCCAAACTGTAACCTACTAGATGCCTCAAAATATAATAAATATTTGCACATTACATTATCTATCACATCACATTATCTAATAAATATACCACTGTGTATTTACAAAAGGGACGTGTTTTATACTGAAAATCTTTGGAGTATCTACGATTGGTTCAGCTGACATGCCAAAATGTCCTGTCTCTCCGTGAGGTGACACATGACAGCTTTGTCAAGTTGATATATCCTTGTATAGTAGATGTATAACTTAAAGTAAAAATATTTTATAAAATTTCTTTCTTCTTCTTCTTTCTTTCTTCTTTATTTGATGCCACACCATGACATGTGTTGTAGGTGCCTAAATCCAACCAAGCAACTCCAAGGCCTAAACATTAACAACCTACCAATAAAACAATGGCAAACAAGGACAAAATGGAAATCCTTACAAGCAGTTCATCACCTGTAAGAACAGTTCAGGATGTTGAGAGAGCAATACTTCACCTCTTGTTGTTCTTTATCCTCTCTATTTATCTCCCTCCTTTTTTCTTCCTCTACCTGGTCAGTTAGGTAGAGGAAGTATGAGCCAGATCCTGCTCAAGATTTATTTTCTTTTAAAGTGAAGTTTTTCCTTGCTACTTTTTGGTGGAGGGAGTGTTCTTATTTGCCATTGTTTCTTGTAATATTTTCTCAGGGGTCATATTCTGGGGCTCTGAAAAGTGCTTAGAAATAATTTGTATTCTAATAGGTGCTATATAAATAAAATGGAATAAACTTGAATTAGTGTGTGAATGACTAGGGTTAAGTCCCATATTTGGTGTTCTTTATTGATGGATGTTGCGTTGAATAATTTGAATACATTTGTGCCTTTTTTTTTCTTTTGATGTCTTTTTAATTGCATTTGCCAGACCATTAATCTATTGCAACTGAGACTTTTTGTTTAATTATTTTAAGTGTCCCTTAATTTGTAATAATTTTGTATCATTAAATTTCTGTCATTTAAATCTTAATATTCATGCTTCTGAGGTTCATTTCCTTCTTCTTTTTTGGATATCTTTCTACTAATATTGGGTTACTTGAAGATTTGTACATTTGCCTTCCCTTTTTGTTTGGAACCAACCCCATTAACACCTTTTTTCCCCCTGTCTTTTTAAGTTCCTGAGAACTGAAGGTAATTCTTCTGGGGTTCAGGTGATATTTTCCCCTTCTTGTGTGCTGTTTCCCACCTGGGTTTGGAGTTTCCTTCATCCGTGTATAAGTAAGTGCATGCGAGTGACTGCAAGGTATAGTCAGGGTCACTTATATTTTTGCTGGGACTCCTCACACACTACAACCGATTTTGTCACTGGCAATTCTCAGTCTTGATTAGTTTCTCTGTTCTTCCTCCCAGTATGTATGACAGCTTTTGTGGTTCATTTGTTTTAAACAAGATTTGTTAATAACTGATAGATTTTTGTTTTACTGGACCCACATATCCTGTACTCCCGTAGTAGAATGGACCTGAGTGGTGGTGCAGGTTAAGGTTGGTACAGAGGCAGTTAATACATTCTCTGAGTGAAATTCCCAGAGTGACATGGTCGGCATTACTCAAAATTGTTGTTAATCCACATTAATCCTTTTCAGCAGTTGTACCTATACTCCCCTCAGTATCACCACATAGTGATGTATCAAGTTCTCTTTGGCTCTTATCTCCAGAAGGCTTAGTAACAGAAACTCAGCAGTCTCTTTAAATCCCAACATACGGATTCTTATATTCACTTGTCACATTTGTAATTTTGTGTAACATTACAATCTGTATAATTTTATAAAGGTATAGCCAGGATTACTTACTGTTTTTCGCACTGCAGCAAAAGAGTACGAAAACATTTTTATAAGATTATAATGGAAGTAAAGTACTACACATTAGCCTGTTTCAAGATGTGTGTATATTTTTCCACAACATTTACTTGTCAGTCAGAGACTTGGTTAATGCCACTTAATCTTTGTGGCAGTTTCTGGATCACATTTAGAGCATGTAGAGTATTCCCACTACACCAAAGGCAAAAAAGGGAACGAGAGAAGGAATATCAAATAGAACTTATTTCTCACATTTTGATCTTATAAAATGTCAGCAAGGTTTGAAAGTTTGAGAATGAAGGTCAAATGAAAAAGACTTGGTAATTGTTACACACTAAAAAGTATATTTTATGATGAATACATGATAGCGACATACAGTAGATCCCAGAGGGAAGATCTTAATCATTCAAGTTATTAGTTTTTATCAATGATATGCCAATATTTTCATAGCTCAGTAGAACTAAGGCTTGAGAGAGCTTTGGTCTCGTCTCTGATTATTTTTTAATATAATCCCCCTCAGCATTCAGATTTAATTGCACTGATAAACAGATGTCTCCTGATCTCAGCAATATATATTGTTTTGATGATCTGGAAGCTAAGAATTTTTGATTAATTAAAAGCAGTTGGTATGTAGAAGGTTTAAGCCTGGTGTTTAAAGAAAGGAGAAGGCAGTTAAATACATGGGCAAATTTGTTGGACGTCTTCCACTAAAAAGGGAAAAACCCAGAATGGAAATAACTTAATACTGACAAAGTCATAATAAAAAAAAAAGTTCTATAAAAGAAGGAAAGTTATAGACAAGCATGCTAAAGGTAAAGGTTATCCCTGGATCATCCCTGGATGTGCCAGCAAGAGGAAATATTATGACAAATTGAAAAGATGAAAAATACAAATGGTAACCAAAGAGTCCAGAACAACTTCTAAAGAGAAGTAAGGTGAACTCCAAGGTCAAGTTAGATCAGTGCAAGAACACACAATCCATCACTAAACCAAAGGAGATAACCGAGGAGGACTCTGCTGTTGAAAGCAAACCATAAAAAAGTGAGACTGGAATTTGTCAAAACGCACACTGACAAGCCACAAAGCATCTAGCAGAATCCCCTTTGGACAGATGAGACAGAACTGGAGCTTTTTGGTGGTCTGCATCAGGTCTTTGTTCACAGATACAAAAATGAGTCATTCAAAGGAAAGAAGACTGTAGCTACTGCGAAACATGGAGGAGAGTTGGTTATGTCCTGGGGCTCTTTTTCTGTGTCGAGGACAAAGTTCTACAAAGCTGTACAGAGAAAAATGAAATCTCAGGACTATTAACAGATTTGGGAGGGAAATGTGCTGCCAAATGTCAGAACGCTTGGTCACAGTCATGGGTCATGGGTCATGGGTCCTCCAACAGGTTAATGAGTCAAAAGACACACACAAAACAGAAGAATGAGTAAGAACAAAACACTGGGCTATTCTGAAGGGTCCTTATGAGCCCTGATTTAAATCCCATTGAACATCTATGGGAAGAGCTGAAATGTGGAATCTGGAGAAGAAACCCTTCAAACCTGAGACAGCTGGAGCAGTTTGATCAAAATATCTGTCTACAAGTGCACAAGTCTCATTGAGAGTTACAGAACCAACCTTCATCCAGAGATTGCTTCAAAAGGCTGTGAAACTTTGCTTGTTTTTCTGTGATTTTGTTGTAGCACAATTTAAAAGCAAAGTCTGATTATTGTTCATCAGGTTTCATTAAATTATTATTCATTATTACTCCTGTTAGTTTCAAGTTATAATCAGTCTGTATATGCTCAATGGAATATGGAATGTGCACAAACAGGTCTCTTTAATCACATCATTGTTTGATTGCAAATCTGTCACTGTGTTCAGACAAAAAATAAACAAAAAAAAATATTTCCAATCAGGTACTGGAATCATTAGTTATTTGTTCTTGACTAAAGCTGCTCTGTTTTTTTTCCATGTTTAGTTTTGCTGGTTTACTGGGAACACTTTGCAGTAGAATATATTTCTCTTCATTTTATCTATGTATGAAAAGATGCACTTTTCTAACCTTAGACCATGTCATATAAGCATAAATATATGTACATGTATCATCTGTCATTGTTATTAACATTACATATTACAGTAATGTGTGTCAGTAGATTCATTTTGAGTTCTAAGATTTTACTCGTTCTGGATATATATATATATATATATATATATATATATATATATATATATATATATATATATATACACACACACACACACAC
>JAOWBL010003611.1:0-12105 GCA_028564865.1 Zenarchopterus dispar | reverse complement strand
GTGTGTGTGTGTGTGTGTGTATTCTATAACAACAGAATACTTCCTCTTCAAATACTTGCAGGAGAGCAAAAGTATAAATAGGCCGGCCCTGGTTAGATTATCTTCATTTTGTCAGAAGATAAATACTGTGTGACATTCTGGCAAAGATTTAGGTGTGTATTATTATTATTATTATTATTGAATTTTACAGCATAGTTGTCCATTGCTCAGATGGCAGATGGATCACTTGATGGTTGCTTCAGACAGAAATTAGCGATAATTTTTACTTCAGAGATGATCAATGAGTATCTGCTACCAACAAGCTTGTTCGTAATTGCTCAGAAGTGTGAAATATTAATGTGTCATTCTGCAGTAATGGCTCATAATAAAAGACACAATATTCAAATGAATAAGCTGGATAAGATTTTCTCAGTAAAAATGGATTAAGTGAAAGCTGATGGTTAGTGTTTTTTAAATGTTCAAAGCCGTGCTTGTTTCTTTTTCCTGCGGTTCTCTCTTTATTTGAAGCTTACGTGTATCCAGCTGCAGTTACGGATCCATAAAAAATTTATTGCATAGCTGCAAAATTATTTTTCAGGACAGATTTACGTTGTTTTGTTGTCCTCAGAGGAGACTCTGTTGCCCATCTAAAAATCCACCAGTGGTTTCTAATTTCTGGTTCTTTGTCTTTAGTCCTCCGCTTACGCCCACGAGCCCTTCCACTCCCCCGTTGACCCCTGTATCGCCGGGGGCACCGCCTGGAGCACCCAAGCACACCTGCAACCACCTGCACACCATCGGGGGCCCTGGAGGCCAAAAGAACATTTGCACCCGCTGCAGCCAGAAGAAATGGCCGCTGGTGAGGAAGCCATCGGCTTTGGCCCGCAAGGCAGAACAGCGCCGCAGTCACCATGGAGAGGTCACGGTCCTGGCTGTGGGCAGGTGTGTTTCAGTGTGTGTGTGTGTGTGAGAGAGAGAGAGAAAACGAACAAAAAAAGATCTTAAACATGGACTACCAGTGCATAAATCTCTAGAACAATCAAACATTAACTCTGAATAATCACCAATGAAAATTCCTCTCCTAATGACTTTGGCTGTAAGTTAACTGCATCGCCACACCGGACTGGTGACCTGGAAAAGACACAGGTAAACGACTAATTTGAAGCCTGGGAAGTAGAAGCTTCAGTGGTTTACCCGCTCAGGGGGGCGACCGCCTGTTAAATACATGGCAACCAGGCCAGAGTCTCACGAAACCTTTTTTTTTTTTTTTTTTGAGGGGGGGAGGGAGTGTAGCAGGTTCCTGCTTGACTTTCTCAGGAGAACACCATGAGCATCATGGTGTCTGTTTCTATTCTTCTCCTCTTTTACAGCTTTATTAATCTCGCCAGCTGCTGTTATACACAACTAATGATGCCACTAATACTCATGATATATTAGAGAGGAAAAAAAAATGCAGTTGAAAATTGACAAAGCTATATAATCTTAACCCTCCAATGCCTGAAATTTGAAATAACACCAATTTTTTTTCCTTTAAACTTATTATTTATTAAACTTTGTGTTTAATAATTTTCCTATCATTATCAATATATTAGGTAAGTTTATGCATCTTTTATTTGCTTATATTTTTCTAAAAAAAAAAAAAAACAACTTTTTTTATTTTTAAAATTTTTGATTATGGGGGTCGTTCAGAGGTCTCCAAAATGTGTGTGTCAAATATAAGGCATCCTGTACTACATGGTTAAATGTCATTTATGTGGGATCTGCTGACATCCTGTAATTTCACCACAGCAGCACATTACGGACAAATGACTGAAAACATCCCCTTTTTTTTTAAGTTGATTCATTTTCCACAAATATTAATAAATACTGTAGCGCTCAGTCCTTTCTTGGCTCTTTCACACCCTCTGTCCAATCCGGTCTAATTAATATTAACGTCCATGCATGACAGATGTGTGGCTTTTGTTGTTTTGTAAAGAAGAGGTGAGCACTCTTTAACCCTATGCAGCGTGATCCCAGCCCATGTTTCTAAGCAAGACAAAAATAACACATGGCATGAAACCTTCATTAATAAAACAACGTCAAGGTAAAGAGACTCCCTCCACCTGTGAGGCTCAGAAGGTGCACAGCCTCCTCACCGTCGCTCGGTAACTGCGTTCCTCATCCTTAATGTCCTGCAAAGAGCTTATTGGGATGCAGAGAGGCTGCTTTTCCTTTGCGCTCCCAGATGATGGTTGTGCATGCGGAGGGACAGCGTGACCTGGACACGAATATTCATTTGCTGATTTGAATAAAGCTTTGGTGTTTGAGAAAGGTGTTATGTTTAGATGAGTGTGTGCATAAACAGTG
This sequence comes from Zenarchopterus dispar, assembly GCA_028564865.1. Classification (NCBI taxonomy): domain Eukaryota; kingdom Metazoa; phylum Chordata; class Actinopteri; order Beloniformes; family Zenarchopteridae; genus Zenarchopterus; species Zenarchopterus dispar. The sequence goes on along the minus strand of JAOWBL010003611.1, from coordinate 9,780 downwards.
AGGTAAAAGCAGATCCCATCTGTGGCACAATTGAGAATTACTAGTTACTGAATTTATTTTTCTATATCATCTGTTAGTTTTTTTTTCTTTTTTAATATGCTCTATATAAACCTTTGTATAAATATGCCGTCTATAGGAAAAATAAATAAACAGCAGCTAAATTCTGGTATATTTTGACCTAGAAAACTAGTAGTCCCAAAACTTTCTATAGAGAAGTCGGCATCATTCACTGTACTATTTCTATTTTTGTTTTTCAGCCATTAGCGTTCCCGCATAAGAGCAAGAGTGTGTTTTTCTGTTCCGTCTCTGCACTTTAAGACCGTAAAAACACGTCAAACTTCATGCTTTTATTTATTTCTTTGCTTTTCCCAGGTTTCGGGTGACAAAGTGTGACAAGCAGGCCAAGGAGCGGCGGACACTGCTAATAACGGACTCCAACGGCAGCGTCCCTTCAACCCCCACGGAGACTGAACCCCACAGCAGAACGGTGTCCGAGTCCCAAGAGGTTCGTGGGTTGGAAACCTGACGTTTCAGTCGCCCCTCTTTCTTTTACAGTGGTTTTTCTAACCCCTGACCATTTCTGTATTTTCACCATATATATATATATGTTACATTACATATAGTTAACACATAATAGCAAGGCCAATGTAGTAAAAATAAAAAAGAAGGGATTAGATTACTAATATTTCAGTCATTAAATATGCATTAATACATTTTAAGGGTTTTTCTTCCTTTTTCCTCCATTGATGTCCATGTTTGTTTCTTCTGTTTCGCCGTCCTCTGTCTTTCTCTCTGCACTGCTTCTACATGTCGTACAACCCCACACCGCACAGAAAACAGTTTTAAATATTCGCTGGAATCTCCTGGTGAAGCTGCAGAGCATGTCCCACGTTAAGCATCTGAAATAAAAATAACACCGCGGCTGATAGAAAGTTACCAATTTTTCCCCTTTACTTACTGTAGTTATCCCAAATATTAAAAATTAGAAGTAGCAGCTAGACGAGGCACCAGGTTTGTACACTACAACCAACTACAACAATCAGGAATTGCAGTTTTTAAAAATTTACAGTAGGAATCACAATTAAATACGTAGGATTTTGCTGATCTGCCAGAAGTTTAGTTGTTAAATGGTCTATTGTACATCATGAGCCATGGTGCTTTTTTTAATGGTGTTTTTGTGCTTGTCAAAGCACGGTGAAAGAATCGGTAAAAGTTTTTTCTTTTTATTTATTTATTTATTTTGGTAGTCATTACAGTGGATCATCTTGTTACACCTGTTCAAAATACATCTTGGTCAATCAAGGCAAATGTTAAGAAGTTCTAGCCAATTTGCAGAACTGAAACTGGGCAATTTTTAATGCCCTAATCTGGGACTGACCTGTTCAGCTGAACTAAAATGGTAAAATCGGTTCAGAAACACAGTTAACATGGACCATATATCCTTCCAATAAGCAGAATCTTGGAGAAGTTGACTTACTAAGTTCAATACAAATACAGTTGATTTACTGAATGTGTTCAGATTTTATCGTGAAACCTAATAAAGTTCATTTAGTCAAAAAGCCCGTACGGGGAGCCAGAAATGACTGAAGTTGGTGTTTTAAAAATATGGCCAAATTGTTTTTAGTGCACGTGGTGTATACCATAGGGATTTAATCAATGAGGGAATGACGGATTCATAATTTTATGCTTTGTGTGTACTTATTTGCTCTAGACACACTCAGACTATTATACACAGATGGATTGTTTATCAGTCCAAGTGGGGACTATAACTTGGTCACACAACCATCCCGTGAGGACATGTAGAAACTGTCCAGTTTTGAGATTTTAACTTTACCATCAGCCAATTTCTGATAAAATATTATTTGCCCATCTCTTTTACTTAAATGATGAAGACCAATCTCTTGAAATAATCCCGTTAAAATTTGATAGCTATAACATTGCTATAACATGTTGAAAAGAAATCGCTGGTGTTTCCTGATGCAGAGAGTTGGTAAACGGAGATTACAGTGTTCATTTCAGATCATTTAGATGCGTCACGCTCAACTGAATCCACATCCTAACCAAATTTGTTTTAGGGTGGGGAAACATCACGCTCCTCAGCATCCGTGTTTGCTCCATTCCTTACTGTTTGCTTCCGTATTAACTTTTCGTGTTCTCATACGAATTGTGTGAGATGCTCGAGACAATAAACAAACCCTCCATCGTGGAGAGTGATATCTGCACACTCATGATCTGACTGAAGCCTTATCAGCTTTGGCAGTTAATTTATATTTTCCACATAAAAAAATACATATATTTTCTTCTTTTTTTTTTTTACCAGGAGCCAAAAGAAAACTTGGACAAAGAGAAACGATAGAGTCCCAGGTAACTTATGAGTCGTCAGCTTCGTGTGTATTGCAGGTTTTTGAATCGATCCTCGTCTAACATTTCTTCATGAATCTTGCAGCTTTCAAAGATGGAGGAGAAGCAACATCTGGACACTTTCTTTTTTTTAAATTCCAAAATGAGAGCGAGAGAGCGATCGAAACATCAGTGCAGGAGGGATGAACGGATCCGGTGATCATCCCACCGCCCCGTGGCGCCACAGGAAGTGAAATTGCTCTTGCTGCCACCGCCGCTGCTGATCATGAAAGTGGTGGTTATTTCCACGTAGATGGGGAGGAAAGTGCGTGTATGTCAGGTTGAATCTCACCCCTTCTCACCCGCAATATATTTATCACGATGTCTTTCTCAGACAGCAGTTGATATCATGACGGGAGCTCGATCCAGCAAGATCCCAATTACAACAATTCAATATTATGCCAATGTGCTCCATGATGTATATACATGTTTTTATAAGTGTAGATCTGAGAGGTTGTGTGTGTGTGTTTTTCTTTTGGACATGTTTTTAATTTATAAAACCAAATCCCTGAAACGCCATTCCAAAGGTTGTCGATCCCAATCAGGAGCGAGACGGAGGCCTCAGCGCCACGAAGCAGACCGGCGCGTCGGCAGGGGTTGTAAAAGTCATCATGTCCTGTAATGAGAACGATGTCAAGGTGTGCCTGGTTGTCTGGGCGACTAATCAACTTCACGGTCCTCGTTTTTATCTTTTTTCAGTATGATCATAATGTTTCTCAATGTTTTGTCAGTCTGACCTCAATAAAAGTGCAGAATTCAAACAACAAATTGGATGTAATATCCAGTTACTGGCTGCTCGCTGATATTTGACATGAGTGGGACTTATTTTAAGTCCCCCGAGAGCGCCATGACAACCTGTGACATACTGGCACGTTATTGTCTGCAGAAGATCTTTGTTATTGGATTCAGGGGATAGTTGACAATAAGCTCTGTTTTGGTTTCCACCGGTCTCTTTAATTACTCAGCATTTTTTTTAAATTTCAGATTTAAGGTACAGCCGAAGTGACACACTCGTCCTTTACTCACTGGTCAAAAAGCGTGGTTAAAACCTGCTAACACCTGGCTTTGGGTTGCATCCGGTCCCAGTGAGTCGGTGGTGTTCGAGGGTAATAACCAGCTCAGGCTCCACACAGTCATTTTCAGTTTATTTCATGGTGCAGGAGTATGTACAGCTCACTTTTTCTTTGCAGAAACACACATTTGCCGAGTAACGTCTCACTTAGAGAAGTTGCAACTGAAGGTGAAGACTTGCAGAAAAAAAAAGGTTCTTTAAACAAGAATCTGTCTGTTTATAATGCCATTATTACATGTTTTACTGGTCCTGGATGCTGCAGGCACTCTGCTCCTGGCAATGGATGCACCCTTGTTTTTGTTTTTTTAATGTTTAAACATGCTTCTTTTTGGATAAAAATGATTCAAGAAAGGCAGAGAAATTCAGGATATTAAATCTAAAGCCGAGGGTCATTACATGTTTCTGTCGAGCAGAACTTGAAGCTGCTGATTACTGCCATCTACATTGCACATACTGTTATTTTGGATTTAAGTATCAACTTTATGTCTAAATAGATTTTTATGAAGATTTTTTAAAAAAATACACATTAAAGTAAGAACCATTTTAACAGAATAAACCTCAATACAAGCTATTTGCCTGCTGTCATATGTTGAGCGATGATGTGTTGAAACTGCACAAAGTCTGTGCAAATTAAGAGTGAGCAAAATATGACTTTTTTTCTAACAATGTTAATGTTTATTGGCATAAACAATGTTAACAATGAACTGGGTTAAAGTGTGAGGTGGACAAAATATTCACTTGTTTACATACAGTTCATGAATTGTATATTGTTGTATAAACAACTCTGAGCGAGTGACGTTTAAAGATGTTTTTTTTTTTTTTCCTGTTGATCATGGTCTTCCATAAGGTATTTACATATTTATGCCCCCAACTGGCGTAAAATGATTTTTCCGTTCAATCTCCTTCATGAAGGAAAGCGTAGTTCCCTAGAGGACGTGACGCTAGCTCTGTTTAGTTTTTAAATATCAACAGATGTGACGTCATCCAGACACCCCTGACCCTACCTTTCAATGAAAGTTCAGAAGGTTTTTCCATCCTGGTCCTACTTTATTTGTGGCAATCTTGTAAAGATTTCAGGAAAGTTTTGCAGAGTCATAACTTACTTTGGTCCAAATGTATTCAGACAGTGAGTATTTTTGAGTTTGCTTTTATACACCATTACAATAGATATGAAACGAAAAAATCAAGATGTGTTCCAAGCACCAACTTTCAGCTTTGATTTAAGAGGTTTCAGAAAAAAAGACATTTACAAGGGTTTCCAAGAGTTTGAAAATCGTCATCTTCTACCTTTATCCTTTCTCTTTAACTAGCATCACGTTTGACTACATCCATAAACCTCTTCTTTGGTCTTCATCATCATCATCCTGCTACCAGTACATCCATTGTCCTTCCTCTGCACATGTTTAAATATATTTGAACAAATGACTTAAAAGATACTACTTTGCCAGGTGTGGCCCCTCTTTACTTCAAGATGAATAAGGAGGTCTGGAGTTGACACCCTTAAGTTTATTTAGCAGCTATTTCATTGGAACTACTAAAAAGAAGTCCAAGGAGATCTTAATGCATCATTAGACTGAGTTTTTTTTTTTTTGGCTCCACTCAAGTTAAAATTACCTCTACTGCCATCTCAGAAAAAATAAACTGTCTCCCTCTCCCCCTCGCTCTCTTTTTTTTTTTTTTTTTTTTTTTTTTTTTTTTAATTTTTTTAACATAAGTAGACATGCAAGTTGAGGATGAACTTTTACACCTCCTTATATGGTCGTGACAGGAACATGCTCCCAATCAGCAATTGATCCCTGCTCATGAAGATACGGATGTTGTTTTGATCAAATCTGAGTTTTACACGCCATTTGTGAATTTGGGGTCAGTTGTGAGTAAGGAGTTAAGTTACATGCACAGATTTGTGAAGTTTTCCTGAACAAGGTCCACCCAGTAGACCACAAACTCCATGAACAAAGTTCAAGAGTCGAACGGGAAGTCATCTGTCTGACGGTTAAATCCTGGTGGGAGGTGGGTCAGTGATCCCAGCCGAACCAGAAAATTTACACCAGAATGGCTGAAAAATAAAGGAATCAACCTGATTTAAACATGGGAAAAGAAGTTGCTTTTGTTCATCTGAAGTTGTACCCAAGTCGTTTTTAAGACTTTTACATCAATGATGATGCTCTATTTCCTGATGCATAAAATCGGAAGGTTTTTTTTGTTTCCTTTTTCACATCACTTTGGGAAGTTAACCCTGTCAGATGGAAATACAGGATCCAGATTTGGTGCTTCACTCACGTTACAAGTTAAGATGATTTCTCAGCCTTTAAGGGCTAAATCAGAGGAGTGCTTTGATAAAAATCGAAGACAACTTATTTATTTATATGATGTTTTACTTGCTCCATTTATCCCTTTATTTGTGCTCCATTTTTAAAAGCATTATTTTGTGGTGCATGAAGGATAATTGACTATACTTTATTGTAGAATAAGATGAAATTAAGATGGAGAACACTCAACAGTTCTTTATATGTTCACCGTTTTCATATACAGCGGTTATATTACAGAGATGAAGGTGATCTTCTGCTGACGTCCAGGCTACCTTCTCACTCATCCGAACCATCGGTCTTCATATCTGGTTCTGTCTCATTTCCCTCTGCCCTCTCAACACCCTCTCTGGAGCTTCTGCCTCTTTTCATGGAGTAATAAAAAAGATGATTTGCCTCATTCATCTCTTGTCTGACGACCTCCAGCTCTCGACCATGTTATTTCCAGATAATGGAGATGAGATGGAGAAGTGTTTGGAGCCCAGGACTGAGGATTAACGCTCCTTGACTGTTTTCTTCTTCTCTTCTCCCCTCTTGACCTTCAGAGTCTTATCAGGCTCACCCACGCAAGGACCTCTTATATTTTTGTAAAAGGATACATGAGCTTCACAGGAGCATAGGGAAAAGTGAAAAAACCCCCCCCGTTAATTCAGGTTATTAGTTCGCTGAGTTATTAAGAGATGCTTAACTGCTCCCAGTAACGGCCAGCGTGTCATTAAATGGGGTTTACGAGTGACGCTTTCCTGCCAGCAGTGACATCGCCGGAGGGAGCTCCGACTTTCAAGGTGGTGACACAGATGTATTCATGCAAGGTGATCTCATCCTTTAAGACTCGCACTCGAAGATGAGCGCAGGGTGTGTCAGAAAAATGGTTGTGGGCAATGTCACAGATTCTTGTCAATCAAGGCGGCCCCACAGCGACTATACTCTTTTAAATTGATGGATAAACTGATTGTAACCAGTCAACTATTTTTACAAAATAAACACAGCCCATTGATATGTTGGCAGTAGCTACTACCTTGTACATTTACTATTTTAAACCAGCAAGGGTTTAAAAGTGTTTACGCAACTAAAAAGTGGATGTCCACCTACCGAATGAATATCCAAATATCCTTGTTCAGCCAAGACAGAATCATTAGTCGCTCCCAGGATAAGTTTTTTCTTTTATTAACACTTTAGTGCCGGACATATGAGACAATACACAGAAAATCAAAATTTTTATCATTCGAAACACCAACACTGTCAAAATAATCATTTCTGTATCATTACACTGGGTAATTTTATGTACATTTTATTGTGTTATATTTTGAATTTGGTTTTAATTGTAAAAAAACCTTTTTTTGTTATTTTTTTTTGATTATGGGGTTACAGAAAAGTTATGTGTCAAATATGATACATCTGGTATTACAGGGTTAATAAGTATTTCCAGCAGTGTTATTTACTATGTATTTTGGCATCCTTTGTTATTTTCCTCTGCTCTTTTTTATGTATTGGTGCAGGCTGCGCAATAGTGTGCTTTTGTAGGCCCAGTGCAAAAAAAAAAACAAAAAAAAAACTTCTTCCTGGTTTGAATTCCTGAATTTGAATCCGCGCTGTTTGCATGCTCTGACCGTGCTTGTAGGGGTTTCCCCAGGTACTCCTGCTTCCTCCCACAGTCCAAAAACATCTGTGTTAATTGGTAATTTGAAATTGTTATTCAGCGTGAGCGTGCATGGTTGTTTGGTCTTGACTGGCTCCGTAACGCACTGGAGACTTGTGTACCTGTGCATCTTGATTGTAAATTAATTATAGAAGGTCCACTTTGTTTTAAGAAGGGAAGAAATTCAAGTCACGGTTCTGGAGCTATTCCTGTACTTTGATTGCTTAATTTGTGTTTAGTTTAGCTTGCAGCAGAACAAGAAACAAAAGGGTGTCAGCCCTTCTGAGAAAAGTCTGTCAAACGACAAGGAAGCAATGAAGATTTCCACTTATGAGGTAGACATTAAAAAAAAGAGAGAGTACAGGAATAGCCCTGGTCCACCTCTTTTGGCATGACTTGACACACGTAGTAAATTTATCTCAGGCTCTGAATTATTCAGGCTTCCAGACGACACGGTTCCCATGCCGATACCTGGTGAGAACGCCCCTCATCTCTGACTCTGGCCATCAGCCAAGAAGACGGCGCTCTGGCTCAGGGTGGTGGGACATGTTCGAGACCTCGGGTAGTAAGTCCAGTCAATGTTCAACGCCGCTGAGCTGATCCTCTGGGATTACTCGCTCCATCAGTGTTTTCTTAAATGCTGTTTGCTCTGGCAAGGAAGCTGCAGCGACTGTTTCAACCAGCAACACCGTCTATCTCCGGAAAGGTGAAACAACAAACATAAAATGAGATCACTTTGAGAAATGGGCCAATTCCAAGTAAAATACTTAATCTTTAACCCGAGTGAAACATTAGCAACTCTCTGAGGATGTTGGGTCAGTTCCATGAATAGGAGGTCTATTTAGGGATGTTTACTGGGACGTTTCGAAGGTGAAAGATGACATTAATGTTGACGCTAATTTGTGACTTTGAGTTTGATAGGGTTTAAGTAAAATCAGCAGGCAGCTTTGTCAAGGCAAGATCGGGATATATTTTTAAAGGAAATCGTGATACACAAGGCTCTTTGGAAAGTCTTCATATTTTAATTCAAATTTCCACAGTTTGAGCTCAGATTTGACTGTCTCAATTAACTTTACGTTGTTGAATTAAGGTCTTTTGAAGAGGTTTCGGTTTTCTATTCTGAGACTTTTTAGAAAAAGGCTTATTTTCAAGGTTTACAAATTCTGTATTTAATTCAACTGTTGTTAACCTAGTATTACAAAATAATAATAATTATAATAATAATAATAAATTTGGACCACAGACTGTATAATCACCGGACAAACCCAACAGGTTTTCTGAAGAGTGCCTTTGAAGCTTTTTTTTTTTTTTTGTACCAAGCAGTGCCATGTTTCAAATGGGCTGAACAAACAGTCCCAAATTCAGTTTTGATTTGAAATAATCAACTATTTGGGTCTAAAATTTCAAAAGCGGCTCTAGGTGGATCCTTTTTCTGTAAGTAGACTATCCTACGTGCTCCTCCGAGACGAGGAAGTGTGTTTGTGTGCCACAATTAAGGGTGACATCATTAACTTCAACAAAGCCCCGAGAAAAACAAACACATTAACAGAGCCCGTGCACCTCGGGGACTCTGCAACCAGCTGCTTAATGGACCCAATAAAAACAACACGAAGGAATCTGACACACAAAAACTGCTCTTTATTTGTTCTCATATACTCTGACTAGGCACAGAGGAGCTCCTCGCTAAAATGATTCTTGTGTTGTTATTTTGAGGTGGGATGAAGTGAACTGATCATCGACTGAGACAACGAACGGTGGAGATGAACTTATACTTTTTAATTTTGCTATATACTATACATGCAAAGTCAGCCAAGTAAATAAGTCTGATTTCATCACAATAGATGGTGATGGCTAGGATAAGGGTAAGTGAATGTGTCTGATTTGGGTTGAAAAACATTTTTACATTGGACTATTTTTATTTTTAGTGTCACAGTAAGAGACAAATGTCAAAACGAGCAGCTACAAGCAGGTAGAGGACATACCTCTGTAGACTGTGTGAGAAGAAGTGGACAACATCCCTGTGATGTCACCTGTAGGTTTTCTGGAAACTGGTTTGGCGCCAAATGCTGCACATGAGCAGAATGAAGAGGTCCGGTAACGACTGGAACAATTTACTCTTATTTTAGTCTTATTTCAATCATATTACCTTTTTTAGCTTAACTGACTTATCTTATATTAACCTATAATCCATCATGTCTTTAACCTTTTAAATGACCTACTCCTCTCATTGAGATATAGTGACCCAAAACCACCTCAATCATATAGGTTGAGCAGGCAAGTAAAGGGTTAATCCATCCATCCATCCATCCATCCATCCATCCATCCATCCATCCATCCATCCATCCATCCATCCATCCATCCAT
>JAOWBL010003610.1:0-12106 GCA_028564865.1 Zenarchopterus dispar | reverse complement strand
TATATATATATATATATATATATATATATATATATATATATATATATATATATGTTTATAAATTAGTGCCAATGGTCATTGGAGCACTGATGGCTGTCCCCCCCACACTGGCTTTAGCAGGGCTAGACAACACTGGACCAGGTCCCAGTCACTAACCAGTATGTTAATATATAAACTGTATTATTAAGACTGCTGAAACCTCCATCAAATTATTTTTAGATTGTAAATAACATGTAATTATGATTTTTTTAAATTTAGGATACAGTTAAATCTTAAATAAAGCCTTTTAGGTACAGTAGAATACACAAAACAAAGTTTGTGCTTAGTGAAATATCTAATGTGCCAGTGAAAATGCAACAAGGAACCATTTTACAGCTTTTTTTGTCATTAATTTAATTTTCTTTTTTGGCATTATCTTATGTCTCTATTTTACATACCACACCGAAACCTGTGCATTTCATTGTTCGTTTAAACAAACAAACAAACAAATGTTATTTTTTGTTTTTGAAAAAAAAAAAAAGAAGATATCAGTTTAGGTCTCGGCATACAAACGCCGTTAAAACCGCCGATAGTGTTTTCTAGCGCAGCTGAGTGGCACGTGCCTCGTTTTAACGGTCGGTCCTCGCGCACCTTTACGTTACTCGGCTAAATAAAATGAGTTGCAGACTCGCCTTCTTGTCACGTTTAAGCTCAAAACAACTTCGTCGCTTGTGTCTTACTTCTGTTAAAAATGAACTGGGTCGGGGGTTCAAGGTAAGACACGGTAAAAAAAAAAAAAAAAAAAAAATTGTCGACAAGCCGTGTTGTTTAGACATTCGACTAACTAAAAAAAACTATGTTATCTCAGGAACCGGTTAGTGATGAGGAATGACGCGAAAAAGCAGAGGGTGAGACTTTCAGATTTAAAAAAAAAAGTCCACGACGTTACACGAATGTGAGAAATGTAGCAGCGCCTGTCTCCACTGAAGTGTCACCAAATTTGCTGTGTTTTTGTTTTAGGAGTTTTTCGAAAAAAGAAGAATGCAACAGAAACTGAAGAAGCTGGGGGCAGCTCTGCCTTCGTCCACTCCCACGAACACAGCTGGTAGTACGGATTTAATGACTTTATTTATTGTCAACCAGATTGCTACCAAGAAAACAAACCAAGGTGAGATTGGGATCCAGGTAGTTTTTATTAAGAGATACAGAAAAGAAAAGACTTTATACCATTTAATTGTTTGTGAAGTAAGATCTGAGAATTGAGGAGCATTTGTCAGACTTGCATCAAAAAGAAATCAGTCACAAGCAATATCATCGACTGTGAGCTTTAGTGACAAAAAGACAAAAACAAATACAACCCCAAATAAAAAAGGATGAGATATATGTAGTGACTCATACATTTTCTTTGAGTTTTCATTTATTCACAGATAGTATGAACCCAAAATACTTTACATGATTGTTTTCCTCTATGAACTTCATTTGATCAGCTAATACACATCCACTTTCGCATTTCAGCCATGCAAACAAATAGAAAAGAGAAGTTGATATAGGGGCAATTTAGTGCTAATGAGAAGATAAAGAAAAAAAGTTATTTCAAACAGGTGATGGCGTTGTTATGATTTGGTTAAAAAGCAGTGTCCATGAAGGGTTGTGTCTTTGAGGAGTAAAGATGAGCAGAGGATCTCCACATTGTCAACTAATGAATGGGCCAAACATTTAAATTTTAAATGTTTAAAAAAATACTGGTCCTCAAGGAATGATTGCAAAGAATTTGCATGTTCCTTCCACAGTGTATAAAGAAAAAGTGTGCAAGGCTCAGCTGGACAGCCATGATTTCCAGTCCCTCAGATAGTACTGCACCAAGAACTGTTGTTTGCCAGTAGCTGATATAACCATGTGGACAAAAGGTTACTATGGAAAACCTCTTCCGAGGGATACAATACAGATATATCCAAAAAAACTGATGTAAATCTAATAAAATTAAGTATTATATTGAGCTTGTCTGTGATGGACTGGCAACCGCTCCAGGCTGTACCTTTGGCTTGTGCCTGAAGGGAGGTAGGATTCAGCAGGCTGCTTTGACCTTGAAAAGGAAGACGTGGGTATAGATAATAGCTGGATGGATGGCTGCATGTTAACCTTGTATAGAGGCTTCTTTGGACACAGAGGTGTCTTCACTGGACCGTCACGCAGTGAAAACATGTCGTGTTTTGACAAATTAATATTCACGACCTTTGTTTTTCTTGAAGAAATGTGCTCAGAAGGAAAGATTTAAAAAAATACAGAGTGTTATCAGCAATAAAACTAAAAGCCATGCTGATTGATATTGATTTTTGAGTGATTTTTCATCCCAGTTTGGATGCTGTACTGCTTAAGGGATTTCCTTTGTCACTTTTTCGTCTTTTATCACCTATTATGATGAGTAACCATGGCAACAGACGAATTGTTTACAAGCAGGAGCAGCTGATCAAGATATCAAGAAGCCAAATTATACCCAAGGGAGATGTTGTGGATGCAGAGCAGGAGCAAAGCAGAGAGAAAGAGGAAGTATAAGCCAGTGCTTCCAAATGTGATCATCGGTAACGTCCCATCTTGCAAATAAAATAGACAAGCTTGAAGCGTTTCAAGCTTGTCTATCTTAAATAAAGAAAAATTAAAAAAAAAAATGAATGTGAACAAGACAAAGGAGCTGATTGTGGATTTCAGGAGAGCCAGGATTAAGTCAAATAGTTTTTCCATTATGGGAGAAGAAATAGAGGTAGTGAGGGAGTATAAATACCTCGGTGTGTTTGGCTGGACAATAAACTGGAACACTGATGGTGTTTATAAGAAAGGCAGACTTTACCTCTTGAGGAAACTTAGGTCCTTCAGCATTTGCAGCAAGATGTTGAATATCTTCTATAAGTCTGTTGTGGAGAGTTCAGTCACATCTGCGGTCATCTGTCGGGGAGCCAGTGACTTAAAGAAACAGAACAAACTGATAAATAAGACTGGCTCTGTTCTGGAGCCTCTGAAGCTGATTGTGAAAAGAAGAGTGCTTCATAAAATGAAGTTCATCTAGAACCCTGAGTATCCTCTTCACAATACAGTGATTTGGCAACAGGGTGTCTTCAGTCAGACCTGCTACAACACAGACCACTACAGGAGCTCTTTCCTGCTCACAGCAACAAACCTCTATAATAACTCTTTAAAGAGATTTAAATCTTAAATACTGCAGCATTTGATTTACCTTTGGGGATTAATAAAGTGTTTTGAAGTGGATTAAATTTGAATGAAAATGTACCATACAGCAATGTATACTGTCTTTAAGATAACTTCCAGGGACTTGAATGCATTTTTTTTATTTTAACAAGACAAGACAATGCAACACTACATTCTTTACACACTGCAAAGACACTTTGATGAAGAAGAGGGTGTATAGATACTGGACTGGCCTCACCCCAATACAGATTGTGTGGAAAGCTCTGAGAATGGAGCAAAATAACTGCATTGCTTTGTTGCTTGGTGTCCTCTGAGGTTTATCCTGTAGTTATGAAATAAAGTAACGTCAAATGAAAGAAACAGTTTTGTTTTATGTTTGCATTTTTTATGCTGTAGTAAGGAACATTATGTAAGTCGAACATGTTTGTCTTTTTCAGATCCTCCAAAAGTAGCAGTTTTTGGCAGATGCTCAGGAGGATCCAAATACAGGAGACATGAGCCCATAGTGCTCCCCATGAGCCCGTGTTCCCCATCAAAACTAAGCCTTGTCGAGAGCCAGTCTCAGTTAAGGTAGAACTGGAGTATGGGCTGGCTAAATCCACCCAGAACTGTAGATGCACTGTAGCTATGATATTTTCATGGAGTACTAAGTGTTCCAACACTTGCTGCACCTTTTCTAGTGTTCAAGAACCGAGAAAAATAAAAAATGTTATTCAGCAAAGGTTCAAGCATCAACAGGTTAGTCACTCATACAGTACATTTGCTTGTAGTGTGGCTTTTATTTTGAGAACAGATGTTCAGACTCACTCTGAAAGAATCACTTTTTGTTGAAAAGCTGTCACCAGTACTAGAGTCAGCATTCTCTGACAATAGTGCATCCGACTACCTGCCCCCCATGACTGACCTCCCCAGCCCCTCGTCCTCTACCTCATCAACCTCCTCAGGCCAAGGTTTTACAGTACAAAGTCATGAAGTTTTGTGTTATATGTGAATTTGATCTCTTTATAAGCTCAGCTGGCATAATGACTAATTAATTTGCACTTTCAGGACTATTCCACCTACAGATGAATCCACAGAACCAAAGGCAGACTCAGTTCCAGGCCCTTCCTCAGTACTCCCCTCCACCATGGGAGAACTCATTACTGCAGCAGACAAAGGTAGTGAAAAGAGAATGTTCATATCTTGTATTATGAGAACACTATATCATTATAATGAACATTATATTTTAAGATACTCAGATTCATTGCATTAAGAACATAACATTCATAACACAACTGCACATTTTGCAAAGGATAGAAAATGTTTCCTAAAATGTTTATGAAAACGTTTAATGTCATATGCCGTAGCCTGGCCCTGCCTTACAAGTGTGATTTTGTGTAATTTTGTAATGCAAAATATTACTGACTCAGCTTTGCTTCTTACTTGGCTTTGCAAATCCACATATGTCAGGTTTGTAAGTGTCATTTAAGACAAAATAGATCAAGTGAAAGGAAATGTTTTCAGCAATTCAGATAGTGTTAACTCTCACAAATCCCTCTAATTTACTACCCTTTGGACATACTCGAGCCAAAACTGTAGATGCCCAAGAAACTGCTATAGTCATTTTACATACATTTTTTTTCTTTTCCATTAATCATTCGAACCACTTCAGCTGTGCTCAAACTGACCAAATATTCAATAATTTTCAGGATTTTCAGGGGAATTTAGCCCTTTTTTGGTCACGAACAAGCATAAACTATTGATTAACCTTGATCTTTTTAGTTTCAGCCTTTCTCCAAGCCCAGACTTATGAGAGATGCCATCTCCAAGTCCTGCAAATCAAACTCACCCCACTTCCAGCTGGAGACCCCCACAGCAGCTCAGACTCTCTTTGGAAGTCCATTTCCAGAGTAAGATCAAAAAAGTTCCCCCATTATTCACTAGTTTGCACATCTACCCTTTGCAGCCTAAAGGTGGCTCTGCACCTTTAGCCACCTTTAGGATGCAGTAGTAATTTCATCTTCAGAGGAATTTTTCTCCATCCTTCTTTAATACATTGTTCAGTTAACAGATGTTTTTTTGCCCATTTCTGCACAGCTCTCTCAAAGTTCTACTAGACTATGAATTGGGTTAAAATCTGGACTTTGAGCTATCCCAAAACCTTCATTTTTCAGTCATTGTGTTGTGGAAGCAATAAGGAGACATTTAGTGTTAGTTTTTGGCTTTATTTAGTTTAATAAGTAATGGTTCAGTGAAAAAAAAAATCATGCTTGTCTGAGGCTGTATTTGCTTAACGTTAAGACCCACTACAATCAGTACACTACAATTGGAAAAAAAAGTTTTCACACATTTGCACAGGACTGTATTTGGATTTTTTTGTCCTTTTTAATTGCATTAATAATTATCACAGTAAAACAGAAGAAATGGAATGTGGAGGAGATGCCTCCACCTTCTTTCTTAAACAGCCAGAGGACAAGGAGCCCATGCTGGACTTCACGCACAACCAGTCTGATTATAAACACCTGTTTGTGGAGGAAGCCTTCAGGGTGTTCGGTAATGAAGAGGAGCAAAGAGAAGGTGAAAACAGTCTAAGTCAGGGGTCACCAACCCTGGTCCTCGAGAGCTACTGTCCTGCATGTTTTAGATGTTTTCCTGCTTCTTCACACCGTGACACAAGTGGCTGTGTCATTGACAGACTTGTCCAGACTTTAATGACAAGCTGTTAATGATCTTTAATTAGAGTCAGGTGTGTTGAAGCAGGGAGACATGGGAAACCTGCAGGACAGTAGGCCTCGAGGACTAGGGGTGGTGACCCCTGGTCTAAATCTTTCACATGAGCACAGTGACCTTTTGCGTCTTAATATTACATTTAATTTCAGATTCTCATTTTGGAAGTGGAAATTCAAAAATATATCTCCCAGAGGAAAACTCACTCAGATCTGCAACTCCACAGTGAGTCTTCTTAAGTAAAATACATATAGTTAGATGCTTAGATTTGGTTTTTATGTCGGGTTTTCTTTGATTTTCCTGTTAGAACTATTTCTGATCCTGGGTCTGTGGGAGTGGAGGTAAGCCTTCTTAAACTGGATTAGTGTTTAATATCAGTGTTTTGTTGCCACCAAGTGTTGGATTTTATAGAAAATGATAATTCCACAATTCAGTTTCTTAGAAAGTTTAACTGTAGTACACAAATTCCCTCTTGCACTTTTTTGTTAATTTGACCAAACGAAAGTTTTTACAAAGATATAGCTGTGGTGTCCTTTGTTTTTGTCTTTTTCAGCTCTGCAACTGCACTGCTATAAACTCCTGTAAGTTTCTTAGACACGTTCAAGTTAACTTCCCAATTATTAGGTTTATGCTAAATGAGGAACAACCTTTCTTTTTTTCTTTTGTTTTGACCACAGCATGTGTTGGAAGAAACACCGGACCTGTGAACGGATGTGAATCTTCTCCATGTTACTCTTGTACAGCAGGTTACCTTAGTTCAGACTCTAATGATGTAAGTTTGTTTGTATTTCAGTCTTTGTCCATCTTCCTGAATTACTGTCATAGTAGATGTGCCTTAGTCTTAGTCTTTTTTGTTGGAAACTATTTAATTCAACATGTGCATTGACTGCAACATTATCTGGCTACAATTGACAGGTTTTTTACACTGTGGGAGAAGTAGCAGTTTTCTCTTTTTGAATTTTAGCACCTTTTAACTCAAGGATGAACTGCAATTAAGCTCAAGACTCATATTTGGGTTGTTAGTATGTATACATGAGCCAGGCTTGTATAATTTGACTAAACTATCAAAGAAGTATAAAAGTTTGCGTTGATTTGAAAAAGAAAACAAGTTTATTAGCCAATCAGACTCAAATTACATGCACTTTTACTACATATACATCAAAAGTACTTTTGTTCTGTATATGTATAAGTATGCAGTTTTCTGGGTCATCCAGTTAAGACATTTACAAAGTTTAGTGAAGATTGATTGAAACAAGTTTTGAAAAAAAAAAAGAAAATTTTCAAGATGGTAAAAAGCATGGTCTAAAAAAATTTGGAAATTCTTTATATTAATTCAGATTTGTGGGAAATACCATATCCACAACTCCAAATGTTTGCATTAAATAAATATCCAACTTGAATAGAGTGTAAACCTCCTTTAACATTTACATAGCATGCTAGAAACTTGGTTTAAACTTTAAAGCTATCAAAACTGTATCTGCCATAGAAAACTTACCTTATACCCTCAATCCTTAGTTTTATAGTCATAATTTAATAATTGCATTTTGCTATCTTTCCCCGTTATAGTTTTGCACATTTTTGTATGATCTTGCACATGTTTTTACACCACATAGGCTATTTTTCAAAAGTCTGACTTTAATACAGATATCGGCCTTCATAAATACATCACTTTTACAAGTATAGCCATGTAAAATTAGGATCATACTGTTTAATTACAGTTTTGATGCAGGCTAATGAAACTGACATGCACAAATGGTTACAGATGACCATAGGTAGAAAAATGACAAATATATTTCAAATTGGAGTGACAGCTGACTGAGCAGATAGAGCAGGAGGATTAAGAAAATCCTGGTTGTTAGCCTGGTCCCAGCTTTGCTAGATGCACAGAATAAATCTCCACGGAAACTTCTCCATCCCTGTTTTCGTGCAGCCAGTTTGAGGCTATATTGAGCCAGGATAAGTGACAAATCCCAGCTTAATCTCATGTTGGTTTCATCCAGCAGGCATCAGATCTGTAAACTCCATAAGTATGTAAGTAAAAGTAATGTCAATGTTTGTATAAATCCCAATGTTCCAGAGATAATTTTGCCCATAGTTCCATAACTATGGTAATTCAAAATTGAACATATGCCAGTAGAAAACTGTTAAATATTTTTTTAAAAATCTAATACACATAAACAAAAAATATAGCATTTATTGATGCACTGTGATCATTTATCATCCTCCTGTAGGACTGCTTGTAGCAGTCTGACATTAATGCTGCTGTTTTGCCCTGTAAATGTCTGTTAGGATGAACGCTGCTGGGACTCGTGTCGACAAGAAACTGCTTCTCAGCTGAATCAAGCCTGTTCAGATAACTTCATCACAAGCTCACAGTGGAATCACCGACCTTTCCAGCCTGGGTCTCACACACCACAGAGCATTTCCAGAGTAAATCTCAGACATGAACATAAAGTTCTGGGGAACATGGCTAGCTCATATAAAGTCCAACAGATGGAAAACAATGAAACCCTGTCTTCGTCTTCTGGTCCTCAAGCAGAGAACTCAGAGTTGTGCCAGTGCAGGAAAGTGTCCCCTGAAAGTCAGGAGGCAGGAACTCAAACAGAACATGTCTGGACACCTGAAAGTTGTGATGCCTCCACCCAGTACAGTTTTGTTGCAGACAATGAAACCAAAACTTCAGACTTCAGCTTTTATCAGCCAGATACTGACTTGCCACAGCAGAATCCAGCCACTGATGCATATAGTGAACCACAGTCAGTCTCAGCTTCTTCAAAAAACTCCACAAGTGAAGAGAATCAGGCGCTTTGGGGCAAGAACTCAAAAGCTGGTTCTCTGGCAGGAAATAATGTTGCTCACAAGTTCACTGCAAGTAACAGTCCTCACGTTTTCCCACGGAGACCCACAAACCCCCTTTCAGATTTTATTGACTCAAGAGGTATGACATCAAAATATCGAGCATCTTAACTTTACATATGACAAACAACAGCACTTGCATGTTCTTGTGTTTCTGCTTTAGGTAAGGAGAAAGAGAGAGGCCAACAGGAGAATAGCACTCTGAAGGATGAGGAACCAGCTGTAGTAAAAGCGGTCAAATTTGACACCAGAACAAGTGGAGTCTCACAGGAGGATGAGACGCTTCAGGAAATAGCTGACATTTTGCTCCTGCTGAAGCAGAGGAGGAAGGAAGAATAATTTAGACTGATTGGAGAAGGTAGATGGAAACAAAATAACACTTGTTGGGCATGTTTTATTTCAAGAGTTATTCAATAGTTTTTAACAAGAAAAAAAGCCCACAAAATTGTGAGTTTGTAATTTTATGGCTCAAAATAAATGCTCAAAGTATCACTCAGATTCCTAAGTTTATTTCTCCATATACATACAATTTCATGAAGATATTTATATAATATAAACTCTAGCAAAACATTTGCAGCCTGAACAATAATCAAATATACTATACAGCACTTCTTAAATGTGTTTTTGTAATTCTTTGTAAAGTCTAAAACACGTAATTGGTTCACAAAATAAACTTCAACCATTTCACCATAAGTACACATTACACACCCTCTCTAGAGTAGAGAACAGTATGAAATACTGCATGATGAGGACTGAACACCACAGAACCTCTGATGAGATGCAACGTCCACCTCATCACAGCAACACCATCATGGCAAATACTGTATCGTAACACAATCTGTTTACAAAACTAGTTTTTATGGTTTAAACAACTCTTCCTTGATCAAGTGAAACAAAAAAAAAACAAACCAAATGGTAGTCTAAAAATGTTTTTCATAATTTTCTGTGACATTTCTCTCTACATTTGAGTTCAGAGAAATCAAGGTTCAGAAGGTGAACCTATTTAATGAAGAACAAGTTCAAAGTAAAAGCTACGATTCACAATGTAGAAGTCCTGCAATTCAGGCAGAAATATGCAGCATGTGTATCAGTAATTCAGAATGTTATGCAAGCTATTCCATCCCTTTAGTCCATTGGTTTAAATGACTGTACAAATTATTAAACAATATATTTATTTTGCCCCATATGTGTCATATCTTTTTCTTTCTACCTCAAAGGTATTAAACATATATTTTGATTTGATTTAAATTCTGGAATATGTATTAGCTTTACACTTAATCCGAAATGGCTATCACACCTGTCTTGTTTTTGTAAAATGCTTCTAATCTGGCTGCGGGTGTGAGTTTGTCTCAGTGTTAACCCGGTCATGGACTTGTCCTGTAAACAAGTGACCTGCTTCAAAAGGGGGTACTACCCAGGACCCTGCAAGCCTCCAGCTGCATGAAAGCTGAAAACTATTTGAAAAGCTAGTGTGAATGCATGAAGTCAAAAGGTGAAGATATAGCAACAAGAAAATGTGACTGAACATCTTGTAATTAACTTTTATCTGCAGTCATCTGTCGTAAGATATGATTAGATCTTAATCTAAACCACAATTACAGACAAAACAGGGGGGAAATAAAACTTTACTGGAAGCTGGAAGCACAAATAGTATCATGCCTAAATCTGCTGCTCAACCTTCAGCTTATAAAATGATTAAAAAAAAAAAAAAAGAAACATAAGGTCTGGTTTGTGTTTTTGTTTACTTACTCGGAGAGAAAAACAGCAAAAAAAGAGATTTGTCATTTCAGGAGATCCCAGAGGGGATAAACATGGGAAACTGTGGGGCTCAGTCACACTTGTGGTCATTAATTCATTACGGATAAGTCAAGAAAACTTTGGTTTGGATGCTTCATTCAAATAGCAGTGTCTAAAATATATCACCTTGCAACTCAATGACATAATTACAGATATTGGGATAAGACACCTCTGGCCACTTGGTGGCATCATTTGTCCACTGTCACGGGTGGACTGAATGGTTGTTCCTCCAGCACAATAAATGAAAGTTTTTCTATATAATGCTGGTAATCGTGGCTCTGCAACCACATCATGTAACTGTTTACCTCCCAGACTTTATGACAGATACAAAGCAACACCTAAATAAGGGAGGGGACATTGCGCAAAGGCAAAATACCCAGGTGTGTTGTTTTTACATGTGACAGGGCCACCTGGAGTGATAAAGCAGGGCAAGGAGCTTAATCATCAAAGTAAATCCACCAGAGAGGCTTTTCTGACCCAGTAGTTTAGTGAGAGTCCAGATCTTAAACCATAAAAGTTCTCTAAAAAGACCTGAAGAGACCCATTCCCACCAGACACCCTACCTCTTTAACATGGTGGAGGTCTGATCCAGAGAAACCAAAAGTGTTTGCTTGAAGTCAACGCTGCCAAATGAACATTCAACCAGCTATTAACGCTGAGGATTCACTTACTTTTTCCTCAAGCACAGTGAATGTTTAATGAGTGTATAAAAAACTTGATTGCCAGGGATTCAGATGCTTTTTCATGAATCTGGACATATCTGTTACTGCTGTGACCTTTGAAAGCTGTTGGTTGGGTTTGGTTAGATGTATGTGTGCCACTTGAGGGTGCCAGTCAGCCACACCACAGGTCCTGCTCGCTCATTAAAATAACATGGCCCTTGCTCTATTTATTCAGATCTGCCATTTCCACCTGGGTGTCACTGTGACACCTTGAAAATATCAAATTTATCACAATACTTTATGATAAAAGCACTGAACTTTAAGTGTGGGTAGCGTCATTCAGTCAGTTTTGCTTAAACAAGTACGAAACCCATAAGAAACCTGACCACCGAGCTCATTGCAGCCAGTTCATTTTTTATTCACCTGTTTTGCCACACATTTATTACGTTGTCCACTAACTAACCACTTTAGCAATACAAAACAACATAGCTAAATTACACTGAACCTTACTTGAGAACTACTTACACGTTCTTTTTGAACAGAAGGCTATGAGGAAGACAAAAACTTATATTAAAAAACTGGTTTTTTTTTTAAAAATGAAAAAAAGCTGTGGAGATGTGCATAAATGTCACTGAACGATGGACATCAGGCAGCTTCACATTACACAGGTACCAATTTTTCATGTCATAACCCTAAATCATAAAATGAAGGTTTTGCTTGACTCTCCTAGATGAACTGGTTGTCTTTGGTGGATATTACATGTAACTTTCAGCAATTTTTCATGCCATACAGCTTGTAATATTGATTAATTGTGTCAGTTTTAGTCAACATGGTGGCAGTGTGGTTGAAATCTTACTGTATAAAAAAATGTGTGTGCATGTGTGTGTGTATATATATATATATAT
>JAOWBL010003608.1:0-12109 GCA_028564865.1 Zenarchopterus dispar | reverse complement strand
AATGGTACTTTTTTCTCTCATAAACACAATCATACACCAGTGAAGGCAACAGGAGTAATGATGGATTCAGTGCCTTGCCCAAGGACACTTCAACATGTGGCCTGAAAGGCCAGAATTCAAACTATACACTTTCCAACTGAAAAATTACTTTTTCACCTCATTAACCACAGCCACCGCAATAGATGCTCCAGGAGTCAAATTTTCTACAAGTTTGTCATGAGGTGGCCTGATAACATGAATATTTTTTTCATTAGCCTTAAATGCCCTTAAGCTTATTCAACAAAAGGTGCCATCAAAATGGAAACAGCCGCAAAATGATAGTCAAAAGGAAAGAGGCAGGGCATTGGAAAGTTTTCAGCCAGTTCAGGATTGATCAACAGTGACGTGGACCAAATAAATGAATGTAATTCACTTTATGCCACTGACTCTGTTATTACTGTATTCATTTGAATATTCTCAAATGATAATATCAACACTTTTGTAACTTGATATCATTTGGCATATTGTAGAATGATATAAATTTTGATAAAGCCAGTGTTGCTGACATATAAAGAAGCTAATAAATTCCTAGGCTGTACCTTGACTGTGGGTAAGACATAAATAATCAGATAGCTTTGGATGCATAAGAACAGTCAGAATAATCAGAAAAAAAAAACATTAAGGGAATAGTTGAGAGGATCCATACTGGTTTCATGTCCAAGACAGAAACTTGGCTGACACTGTCCAGGATGTTTTGCATCAAGTACAATAAGAATCTCCTGCATATAGCCTTTAAAATAATCACAGCTTGTTTCATTTCCATGGTCCTTGTATGGATCAGAGACAATCTAAGAATATCCACTGAGCTATCCCGGAAGGCTGTAAAGCTTTAGGTGTCCAGCAGATACCACTAGCTTCATACTCTGTTGCATATAAAGTTGGAACAATTTTGTTTTCAGGTGCATTCCTCTTATTATTCAAAATTATTTCATGAGACTAGGTAAAAACATGTTTAATTTCAGCTTTATGGGCAGCAGGGTATCTTCAACACTTGCTGTATCTGTCATCAGATAAAAACAAGTCTGAAATTCAAACTTAAATCAGTCTAAAGAAATAAATGAAGCATTAAAGACATATTATGGAGTCATATCTCTGTATGTCTCTATCTCTACTGTGCCAAGAAAAATCTTAAAACTTAACCTGCTATAAATCCAGTATGATAGGCTTATTGAGTGTGAGTCCTATAAGTACAATAAATGTCTGCAGACATATTTTATTTCATAGAGGAAATACCCACTGCACCTCTAGTTTAAAAATTAAAATAGATTAACAGATCATACTATCACCAACCAATTTCAAGCTGTTGTGATTATTTATTTTTCTCCTAATATTGCTGGATTGACATGATGGGTAAGGTAGAGGCAGTGCATTTCTCAATGACTGAAAAATCAAAACATGAGTGTCTCATTCTCCTGATGTGATTCTTCATGTCATATACAAAAACAAAAAAACAAAACAAACAAACTTAGGAACCACTAATTTGTTTCTATTCTGACAATTTTGTTTACCATCTATATTTCTTTTCCAATCTCTTTATTGGCTTACAAACAAAATATACAGTGTTTACATTAGAAGCAGACATACTAATTGGCTGGTCAATTAATAACCATTTTAAATAATTACTATTGACAGAAATATAATATAGATATATTGTTTGTTTGTATGTATGTATGTATGTGTGTGCGTGTATGCGTGCGTGCGTGCGTGCGTTGCACTAGTTTGTGTGCATTTGTGCAGAGAAAGCTTGAGTATGCATGCATTCATTCATTCATTCATTTAAAAATATTACCAGTCCCTGTATTTTCCTTTATGTATTATTTGTGTTGTGGGAAAATAAATACGAATGTCTTTAAAACTGCAATAAAGCAGCAAGATAGGGTCTGCCTCTTACACAGTAATGTATATCTCCTAAAATGTTGGAAAATGTATTAAACACAAATACTCAGCCAAGCTTTCTCTGCACAAATGCACACAAACTAGTGCACACAGGTTATCTCGTCAGTGACTGATGGTTGTCATCAGGGACTGCATCATGAGTGTGGAGTAGGCCAGAAGTCCAGAAGGCATCATTTTATCTTCTCAAGGCTGACAAAATGGCTTTTGACAAACTGTCCTGACCTCTCCGTCCACCCCCTACCAATTCAACAAACCTCTAATCATATCACCGTTAGTCAAGGCTGCTGATCCTCCTGGGCACAACACCACTGCTATGGGAGCTAGAAGGGTGGGGTATAAGGATGGGTTTTTGTACACAATTATGTGAGAGTGCAGGACCTGGGCATCACTATCATTTGGAAGATAACCATCTCCCATGTTATTATCAGTATGCAGGATTCTTATTTGCCTTTTGTGTTGGTGTTTCTAGTTTTACCTTGGCACAAATGCCCTTCACATATGCCACCATCATGTTTGTGTTATCTGTACTGAAAGTCCAATATCCTCTATCTTTCTGATAAAGGAAATAGATGTTTTACAAAGAAATAAAGATTCCTGGCTTGTACCTAAAGTTCCCTGTATAACCTGTGTATAACCACTGCCTTGTGCAGAATCATGTACATAATCAGACATAATCAGTGATAATCAGTGATAACCAGGTAGTTAACCAGTACAGATCTACTCATTTTAATTACTTTATACTTTTTCAAAATACATACATTTTATTTATTTTATTATTATTATTATTTAAGATTGTTTCAGGTCAAAGTAGGTGGCCAGCATGCCCTAAAGAACATTGGGTTTGAAAATGTAAAAAGTTCAGAAAAATTACAAAGTCTAAGTTCTCATCAAAAGGATTTTCTTCCATCAAAGATGCTTCTACTGAACTATTGTAAAGACTTTATATGTCATCCAAGCCTTTTTCCCCCCTTTACTCTAAAGCTTAACAATCATTTGCATATTATTTGCTTAGTGTTCATTAATTTGTATTCTACATTTTTTACTCTTCACGCACTCTGGGCCTCTCAAAAGAAGTCCAGCAGATTTTCTTCAAATGCTTCCTCTCTTTTATTTTTTTATTTGGTTGGTTGAATTCCTGGAGGTTTGCCAACTTGCAGAGCTAATGGCTCTTGAACCGATACGTCTTTTAAAAAGTATATTAGCACACTATCAACACAGCACTTTCAGCATTTCCTGTAAGTAGCCCTGACTGCTCAAGTCCTTCCATACATGTTCAAAGCAAAGTTGGAAATGGAATGTTAAACGTGAACAGCATTTGTGAAAATGAAAGAAAGAAAAACAGATGGACGTCTCAGTTTTCATTTCATGTAAAGGAACATTTGATTACTTTTTGAGAAACTGCAGTCCCTGTCATACTGTTTGCAAAAATCACGTAAAACTTGCCATCACTAAGGTATGTTTGACTCCATGGGTGCTAACAATCAAGGTAGACAAGGTAGTCTTAGCATCACTATCAGTGAAATAGATAGTAATTATACATACATACATACATACAGCATCTCTTTAATGTTTTACTTTAAATTGGTGAATTTATGCTTTCCTTGTTTTCTAATATATTTACATGTTTATGCTGTGTCTCATACTAGTGAGACAAACCAAGATAAAAGGCAAATATTTTCATTACAATCACAATGCATTTCATCATATGTGTGTGTCTATAAAAGATGTCTGCCTCTTCTGCATATTTTATTTCATTTTGTCTTTGTCAGCAATGTGTTAAAAAATCTTAAAATTCGATTAAGAAAACACTCATGGATGATAAACATCTCAATACATATTAGATCATACCATTAGTTAAATAGAAAGTAAGGTCAAAGTGCAATCAAAGTACAGCCAGTGATGGTGGTGGTACCACTTTCAGCCAAAAAGGATTTAATTTTTTTCTTACATCGTTGTAAAGCAATTTTAGTTCAGGTTTCCCAACAACATTGTTGCAGTTCATTGAAGCTTTCAGACATGTTTTTTTTTTTTGAGATAGTTCACTCAAAGTCCTGCCACATTTTGTCGAGGTCTGGATTTTTTGGCTGCACCCTGACAAACACCCATGCCACTCTATTGTGAAACATATATCACTGTGCTCCATATTTAGTATCAGGTGTTTGTACTAATATGTAGCATTAATGAATGAATGAATTCATTTAATCATGAATGAAGGAATTCACTAATTCATAAATTAATTCATTAATTAATGAATGAATTAACGTGCATTACAGCTGAACATCTTCACTTTTATCATCTCTATTCAAAGAACATTGTTCCACAAGTCTTGGGGTTTGTTTATGTCTACATCTCTGTCTTTCTGTGTTCTTTTAAAGAAAAGATGCTTTCACTGTCAACCTTTCCAGGCCACACTTTTATTCATGTTCAGCCTTTTTCTAAAGGTACTGACATACATTTAATATTAATAACTGTAGTTTGCAGCATCTCGTATGTATCACTTGAGGTTTTTGTTGTTATTGTTGTTTTTTTCCCAATTTCTGAGTATAGTTTAGTCTGACTTTAAGGAGAACTTCATTGAATGTCCACTCCTGAGAACATTGCCAACTGTTTTGAATGTTTTCCTGAAAAATCATCTTCATTCTAACTTTAAAAGAAGAAAAATAGATAATAACAGACTGATTAAAAGCAACAATTACTTTTCTAAAGTCACTGCAGTTAGTCTTGGTACTAACTAGGTGATCACACATATCAGAGTTCAAAATGTTGTATGGGAGAGGAAAGGACTATATTTTCCAGACCAAAGGGAAAAAGGACCAGCCAAACTGTTAACAAGTCAAAATCCAGGGTCTGTGAAGGCACCAGTAATGCAGAAAAACACAATTTTTAAAGGACCATATTCTGCCTGTCAAGATGACATCCTTTTTTAAGAGTCGAGAGAAGGAATTAGGCACTTATAGTGATGACAGTTTCACTGTCCCAACTTTGCAATCTTGAGGTGCAAAACTGGATGTCCACTATGTTCAGATATCATACTTTCTGCAAAGAAATAATAATCAAAGCAACTCTAAGAATCAATTTTTTATTCTTTTTGTCGCATTCTTATATTATCCAATGGTTTGTCATTTGGAGTTATACATCAGTATACTGTTTTATGTTGCTGATTCACTGATGATCATCTGGGTTGCATTTCTCAATAATAATACATTTCATGAATGAAAATAATGTCTTTGGTAATTTTTCATTAATTTTTGGATGCTGATGTGTATTTGAAAATTTCACCAGGCAACACTAATGAACCTGACTTGGTCTTCTGAACTGCTATATAGTCTGTGTTCATTTTGTTTTCTTTCCTTGGTCTACATTTTGAAAACTGCTACGTCAGTACTTTTGCTTGTTATTTCAAAGAACGACCCTGGAATGTATTGCGTCACTTGTGTCTTAGTAGTGGAACACTTCTGACAAATGTCCAAACAATAGCAGCAGGATCAGTTCAACCATAAAGCATTGCTTTTTGCTTGAAAAAAACCCTCCAGTATCTTCATCATATGTGACGAAGTTAAATATCACATATTGTCCCTTTGCACTGTCTTTTTTCCAAGCAAAACACAGTACTTATGACTACATGAGTGATGTTCAAAGATTACTTTAGATAAATGATCAATTCAATTCAATATGATAAATTCTATTTTTTCAGTTGTGCAACCCAGTGAAATAAATATTTATTTTAAATAATAATTTTCTAAATTAGTTTTTGATGCTGACAACACAAATATGAACATATATACCGATGTGCTTTTCCAGTTTATGTGATTTTTCATGCTCTGTGGTGCAGCCCAATTTGAAAAAATAAGGACTTTTTCTTCTTTGGAGAGTGGAAAAATGTATTTAATAGTTTACATTTCTTACACAATGCTTGCAAATGACAGCAATTTCAACATGACAACAAGGAATAATTGGTTTATCTGTGATACCAAAAAAATACAAGTATAGCTGATTATCTTCCCTTAAAAAACATAGCTACCACTGTTAGTATACTGCATATTTGATCAACCATCTACTTAATCATGTATCCAATATAGGAGAAGTGGAGAACTGCAACTGCTGTGGTAGTTTGATTTGTGCTGAACGTAATGGGATACTATGATTGATAGCTACTACTTTTATTTGTGATAGGCTTCTTTCTGTTTTCATCCACTCAGCACCCACAATTATTCCCCTGTAAAATCAAATTAAATCTAATAATTTATTAATTTGCTTTAAAAGTTCATCTCAAAACAGTGAACTATCACCAGCGCTTCAAATGATTTGATGTTGGCCTACTGTATTTACATTAGTCACATCAAGGTCAGAACTGGCTGTGCAGCTTTGCTTAAGCTTGCCTTCATTTGCTCTTTTCTGGCTCACATTAATGAAGTCTGCACGCTTCTCCACACTCCTGAAGCGTGCCTTCACCTGGTGTGGTCCTCCGCCACTCCACCCTCCCATCTTCCTCTCATCTTGTTCCCCTTGACCCTGACACACTGTGGCCTAGACGCTGATAACAGGAAAACAACCCCGCCATTCCTCACCCATCGCCAACTGACATACTTCCAGAGAGGGGAATAACCTTGTTCCCTCACATTTTTCTAAAGCCTCTTGTGCCATTTCCTCTGTTTCTGAAAGTGCTTTTTCCTTTACCCTTCTTTATATGTCTCATTGCTCTTAATTTTATTTTTAGTTAATTACATAATCATTTAAGGAAGTCCACTTATCAATATTTGATACCATTACAGAAAAACAACCCTTAAGACTTGTACAAGTATTTGCTTTTATTACCAAAAGACCCCAGCATTATTTGAAAAATGATTTGGAAAAAAAATTAAAAAATATTTGTTAAAAGCTGTAAAAAAATAAAATAAAATGAGTAAACTTTAAAAAATCTGAATACAAATACATATGCAATATAACCTACTTAATACTGTACATGACTTTACGTATGCCAGATAGAAATACAGACTATGTTACTTTTCAAAAGCACACAATACCTATAATGAAATAATGATGCTTAGAATTATACACCAGTAGGTTTGTTAACATTTTTATTTCTTCCTTATACAGCAATATTAATTATTGCAGAACACAGAAACATATGACTCTCTGCTAATGTGTTACTGCAGCCACCATAAAAATGTACCTTCTAATTTCATGTAATTTTATTATTTCTTTTTTAATGCCTGTTAGTTGGAGGAATCATTATTAATATTATAACTAACAAACTATAAAGCACTTTTCTAAAAAATTTTAATTCATTTATTAGAAAATGAAAGAGTGGTTATGGTGTTTGTCTAAATATGCATGATAGACTCAAAGTAAAAAAAACAGTCCATTGGCAAAACGTAAGGTATCACCTTCATGTTCAATTAGCCTGTCTGCTGTATGCTAATGTAGCCTAGGTTGCATCACATCAATAACCTGCTTTAGTTAGTTGGTAGTGAGCACTCAACTGTTCTGGAGGTGCGATGGATGTTAGAGGCTGAGCACTATGGTTATATACTTACAAAAATGTTTTACTCATTCTTGCAAATTTTCCACTAATCATCTATTCCACCTTTAAAAGGCACTTTCAACCATGAACCATTTTCCATCAACCTCATCACTTGTTCATATAAAATTTATGATCTGCTCCTTGGCTCAAATTTAAAAAATAAATAAAGTTTATCATATCTACCATGAAAAACTCCTACAGAAATGTTGCAAGACCTCACTTTGGAGTAAATTAATTCAGTTTTTATTAATAAAGTTTGGTATTTGACAGGACCCATGACAAGGTAAGAGTCACTGAAACCATTAACACACTGTATATTGGTGGCTGACCTGTCTCCCTTTACAAGTTCAACTGTATATGATTACATTACAGTCATTTTGATGCTATATGAAAGGAAAATAAATTTAATGTGCAATCCCCAATCTCAGCATCTGCAATGGCAACACAGTTACTCATGGGGATCCAAACTACCATATGGCCTTTAGTGAAGAATGGAAAAGACAAAGAATTGGTTTTAACTGAGTTCAAATTTTGTCACTGTGTTTTGAAATTAAATGCATTCAGAATTTCTTTTCCCTTCCCAGTGTTCTGATTTTTCTTCACTCTAATGTCTGTGGTTTTGTAAAGGCATCTTTTATGACAACTAATTACCAACCAGCTTGCTGCAGCCTTGAAAATGAATGTAATTCTGGCATAAGATCTACTCTTGAACATCTGGTGTCTGGATAATAAGATTTGTCTGTGCTGCACTCATAATAAAAAGAAAAAAAAAGATGTGAAACATAAATAGTGATAAGACTGGTAAATATCTTGTGAAAAGAAGACACTTAATAAAGCCAGAAGCAGTCCCTTTTAACACCAATTTTTATTTGTTTGGAAATATATGCTAAACTTTTGAAATCTCGCTCCAAACAGTCAAAAGGAGAGGGGTCAAGGATTACTTGAAGAGGGACAGGATACTGTTTGGCTTTGTTTTGTTATACACTGTAAACACTCTTATAGAGAAATGGCGAAATTAGTGTGTACAAGGTTGTGCGTATTCACTTCAGTTGTCCTACTATGTTACTTATTCAAAGAATATCTTTCTTATGACAACAATGATATCAGTTGTAAGGAAAGAGTAAGTTTGGGGATTCAATATTTTCCAACTAAAGAAACAAATGCCATGTATTATGCATGTATTAAAGTCTACATATCTTATTCATTTGGCCAGATCATGTGATCAGACTCTCCTATTAGTACAGCAACACTAATACTCCCACTGAGAAGCACAAAGAAAAGCAAAGCAAAACAAAAACACATTGAAGGATTTAATATGTTTTTACAACTCCCTCTGATCAGACTATGGGTCTGGTAATTAAATGTTAAAGTCTTATTTATTTTATTTATTGTCAGTTATTAGATCGACTCAGACTCAAAGAAAATCTTTTTTTTTAAAATTGGAAATAAAAGGTTACATGAAAATTTCACTTTACTGCATATGTTTTATATTTACTTAGATTTTTTTAACCTTGCAATGACTCTAAGAGAGGTTTGTCTTGAAAGACCATGATCAACAATGTAAAGTCCTGCAGTGAGTGTTATAGCCAACTTTAGTTTTTTTTTTTTCTTTTTTTTTTCCCCGCACAGAATCATTTAATTGGATTTACATTGCCCACAATCATGCCTGCAATTCCTCGGGATAAGTGCCCAGCCCTTGAACTTCCACAATCTTCTGTAACATCTCTTGTGTAAAGTGGCTTTTGATTAAACTCATTTGTAAGTACATTCACATATCCTCCCTTACAAATGCAAAACAAGATTGTTAAAGTAGCCCTTCACTTAACTGAACAAAGATCTGATTGTCTTTGCTCATGTACATTCCTCATAATATCTGTGATGCATTGTTTCAGCTTTTTTATTTAAAAAAAAAATTAAACTAGACTTTGAAGGCATCTGGGGGAAGATTAATTTCAATGATAAATAGAGAATGGTCAGGTAATTGTTGAGAGGTTAATGGCAGCAGCCTAATTTGATACTAACACATTATTAATGGCCTTACACAACATTTAAGAACAGATTTTGTCATTTAAGTATATGAATTAGTGAATAATATTAAACAGTTTGCACCATATCCTTATTGAAGAAATTTTTGCACACACAATTACACCATCATGACCACAATCTGCAGCAGAATGGCTGTAAAAGTAGGTTTACACACATGGACATTTTGCTTGGTGTTATTAAAGAAAGACTAACCCACATTAAAGAAAAATTTGCATTCAAGGAATAACTTGAAATTGATAAAATTAATAACAGATATTAATATACTGAACAATGACAAATAAAAAGGTGGATATTACTTTGAATTAAAAAGAAACTAAAGTAATTAGTCTGGACAAATTAGGTCATAGCCCTGGAAAATATGAAAATAATTTGACCATACTGAGATGTGGATACAACATTTGTTGTATAATCAGTATCACGGGTGTCTTCAATCTTCCAGTCAATCTGTCTATTAATAGGATGAACAGTCGCCTCTCTTCTATTTGGTATCATGGTGTTCACCACACTGAACATGGACCAGAGAAAGCAAAGAAAATCTCTAGACTATCAAG
Source organism: Zenarchopterus dispar (assembly GCA_028564865.1). NCBI lineage: Eukaryota > Metazoa > Chordata > Actinopteri > Beloniformes > Zenarchopteridae > Zenarchopterus > Zenarchopterus dispar. The sequence goes on along the minus strand of JAOWBL010003608.1, from coordinate 2,053 downwards.
AATGGTTAAAAATAAAACACTGGAATATTATGAAGTCTCCTTCAATGATCATGAGGGGTTTTGGAAGCATTTGAAGTGAGTAGAAACAAAATTTTTTATGAAGTGAATGGCATTCTCTGCTTTCTGATTCATTTGAACAGGTTATTAGACACCTACTTTTAGCTGTTAGTAAACAATTGATTCAAAGACTATTTTAGAGACCGATTAAGTCCCTGTTCAACTAGTCCACATATGCATCACTCTGTTTTTAAACCCACTGCTTTAACTAAGATACTGAAATTAATTTGATATAATTTATTTAAAATAAAATAAAGTTCAATTTAAGCATGCTATAGGTTATTCCTTTAAAACAGTAATAGCTTTTATGAAGTCTATAAACTGATTACAATGGACTCAAAGTATTATTTGTGCATACATTTTGGATTTGCAATTTGAAAGAAGTCAACCTAGAATGAAGGTCCATAAAATTCTGCAATAATCTGAATCACATTTCATTCATAACCTCTCAGCAGCCTTCAGCACTCATATCTCTTGCCACTGACCTTGCATGCTGACCTTGCCTCTGACTTACTTTTAGAATCAGCCTTCTTTGAGAGATGGGGAAAGATTAGTCACTGCCTTTCAGTTGACAACTGAAGTAAGCGAACTTTAAAAAGTAAAAAAAAATTAGCAACAAATAACATCAATAAATGACAAAATACATGCATGGCAGTGCTTCATTGCTAATTGTGGTCACCTTGAATCCAGTGGTTTTATCACCTAATAAAAAAAAAAAGAAAGTTGTCTATGATTAAAGCATTATTATATGCAGGGAATACTGAAACACTATAAATGCAAGTTTTGGATGAGATTATTTTATATTTTCTGATGAAAATACTGAATTCCCAATAAATGCTTTGGATATTATTTTACTTGTTAATAATAAGAATAGCAGCAGCTGGAGCCCTGTGTTCTACACTAGGCATAGCTGGCTTGAGTAAAATTACAGAAGCATTTAGATCACTTGGTCTCTGATTGCATTTTGTAATCTAAACAGCCAATAACTAATTTTCATTAGAGTGGATGTAGGCTCATTCTTGACCTTACAAAATGGTCTAATTGTCAACAACAAATTTATGACTGTTTTATGTCATTGTTGAATTTGGACAAAATGTCCAACTCAAATTCTTAATTTCTTTTCACAAACCTGGTAGCTAAAGCTGAAAAAAGATACTTCCAATCTATATGACTGTACCATAAAGTAAACAAGGTAAAGCTTCCTACTTATTTTTTACTGTTTAATTTGATGTAACATCAGATTAACATGACATGGAGCCTATTTTGGGAATATGTAAAAAAAAATATATATATAGTTTCAGTTGGACATTGTGAGATGGCAATTGAGCTGACCTTACCTCATCCTGTTTGAGCAGTCTGCATTAACAGTTGACTTCAGTCGTAAACTCTGTGTAACAGACTGCTAATGAATCAGGTTCTAAACTACTTTTGTTTATGCTTGTGTGCAGTAAATTGTTGTAGATAACAAGGAAATCTGGAGTTGAATTTCAGTGGTATGAATAGTTTGTTGTCGATTGGTTGGAATAGATTCTTTGGCAAAAAATACTTTTAACTAGTGACTTCTCAATACGGAAAGTGGCTATTGGCTGTTCTAAAAATCACTAAATGAGGCCTTATTTGCATAATTTATCAGAATCAGAATCACTTTATTGCCATTGCCAGTAAACAGTTCTGTAGACTAGGAAATTGCTCTGATGTGACAGTATAGATAAAAACATGGAATAATGGAAAGTTAAAATAGAATAAAAATAAATACATGTGAATAAACAAGATAAATCAAAATAAAATAACCAAATAAGTTTAGGAGAAAAGAAAATCTACAATATAAACGTGTAGACAGTAGCAGGAGAATAGTGTGGCTGTTTTATGAGTCATTCAGCTGTTGTTCATAGATCTGATGACTGAGGGGAAGAAGCTGTTCTTGTGCTGGGAAGTTCTGGTCCGGATGGACCGTAGTCTCCTGCTGGAGGGGAGGGGCTTAAACAGGCAGCGTCCA
>JAOWBL010003606.1:0-12110 GCA_028564865.1 Zenarchopterus dispar | reverse complement strand
TCCATCCATCCATCCATCCATCCATCCATCCATCCATCCATCCATCCATCCATCCATCCATCCATCCATCCAATCAACTTGTCATTCATTAAATTGTGATCAATTTGGAGATAGCCCCAAGTGATCAGTTAACAAATTGTAGTTTTTTTGTCACTTTTTCAATGGTCTTTAATTTATTACCATGGAGGTTGCTGCTTAAAATCCTGGATAATCAGATACCATGAGTCAAACCACATCAGTCGTACTTGTACAACTTTATATATGATTAATCTAGCAATCAAACACTTAAAAAATGTCCTATAAATTGGAAGTGCCCCCACACGCTCACTTGGTTGTCTCACAAAAGCAATGAGATATTGTTTGGAGATTTATGGGTTTCATTGAATGGCAGTGAAGGACCGGATGGCAGACATCAACCTAAGTAGTGTAGTAAGCCGGTTGCTGTAGGATGTTAAGCTATATAATGACTTTCACTTCTGTGATATAGGATACCATCTTTCCATGTTATCCATTTAACATCAGAGGCAAATAGCCAGTAGAGACACATGAGACTTATATATCAAAATTTAAGCACTTGATGAAATCCAGTGTATCTAATACTAAGAGGTAAATGGGCCCAAGCAAAATTGAGCAGGAAAGCACCTCAAAGCTGGGGAAGGTGTAAGCATATTGGATTTTCTTGTATAAAGTTAGATGAAATGTCACTTGTAATGCTTTGGCCTCAGGGCTGAGCAACAATCTCTGTTATCTCTGGTGGAGATCCATTCATCAGTTGTGCCATCGCCTCTTTATTAAGGACACTGGAGAATGCAGGTATGTATGAAAAAAGCATGTATACATGCACACACACACAAATGTCTGTACAAGTGTCTGCATATGTACTACGTAAATATAAAGGATGATGTCAGCAGTATAACAACCACAGAAACTTTTTTCAGGAACTTAGGTCTATTAGAGGATTCTTTCCAAGAGCCCTCAATTCCCAACCAGCCTGTAAAATATTCTGAAAAGTTTTGTTTTAAAATACTTTAATGCACTTTCCAAACTGCAATGTCACTGAGGTCATAGTAATTCTAAAAAGCTAGAAAAAAAAAACAGAGAAATAGAAAGCAGCTGGACTTTTCTCTCCTCTCGTCCAAAAGCCTCTTCAGTTCTAAGTGAACCATTTTTGTTTGTTGTTCAAGACACAAGTGCATGACTAACTCATCAGTCCTCAAGTGGATCATTAGTGTCTTTTGTCAACTGTACTTGGGTTACCTGGTCAGCATCTGAAATGTTTTGGCAGCATGAATCAAGATTTGAATAATTATGAATTATTCACATGTGGGAGTTTTGCTTCGGTGAAACCTGAGGAGATATCCTCAGAGTTATGGTGGGGTTTTTCTGCTCAGCATTAGTGGCTTATTTCACTCCCTCTTATAATCATTTATTGAAAAATGTTTACTTTTCCAGTTTTACTGCTTTTACTGGCATCCAAAAAGGTGTTCCTTTGTCCTTCAGATGCAGGTGAACAAGCTCAGTATTGACCTGAAGAACTGACCATTCTTTGCTGTTTACTTTCTTGTTTTTTTTTTTTTTTAAGTTGTTTTGTAGTTTCCTCTTTACAAAGGTTTTTGCACTCCTAATAGTACCCATCAAGAAGAATAATTAAGGCCTTTGCAGTCCTAAAATTCCTTCATCCAGCCTAACATCACAGGGAAGGACAGCAGTAAGCCCCCCCAGCAGAGACTAAAACATCACCAATTTGCCACTACATTAGGGAAGAACCATTGTGGTTCTGAACACAACTGATTACCACAACAAAATAGCCACATTAATAAATGACACGTCCACTTACAAGGCTCTGCAGAGAGACCAAGCACGCAGCCAGTAATTCCCTTGGTTTGTGGCTGTTGAACTCACTTTTGTTTGGGTGTTTGTGTGCCAGGCCAGCACATTTGTGACTGTCAGAGCAGGATATGGCTCACTCGTCTCTGATGCAGCAGTCTGTGTTTGGAGGACATTAGTTTATGCTTATTTTGTTTTGGTCATGAATCCACGATGCTGTTGTTGCTTTAATGGAAGCTTTTGCCATCTTTCGGCTGTGTGTTTGAGCTGTTTGTGGACAGCCTTAGAGCCTTTTACTGGGTACAGAGTACATGAGTGTGTGGTGGCTGGAGCAGTTTTTTTTTGTTTTTTTTTTAACAATTACTTCTTTGGGTAGCTGAAAAACTGGATGGCCATGTTGGTGGCCTCTTTATTTTGACTTTAGAACTAAATGCTTGTTTTCACCCTAATTCACCCACTATCTTTGTCTTGCAGATTTGAAAGCTAAATGCAAGCCAGAAGAGTTGCGTTGTCACAAACTTAAGCATCTTCAATGGCCTCACAGTGGCTGTGTATGAGTCTGTTGGTGGTGAATGGGCTTTATTGTCCCAAGGCTGAATTCACACACCACACGACTTTATACCTGATTTGCCAGGTGCGAAGTTTGCATACTTCTCTGAGGTAAATTTAGTAGTCAAACGCACATTGAAGACACTTGACATCTCTGCAGCCAGTAGATATTTAGGATGTATCTGGAGCCACTGGCCAAACCATTGGAGCTACAGATAACAGGATGGGGTGAAGTCACCATGAGGAATTGAAATCCATAAAGGAAGGAGGAGACACTGTAAACATTTACCAAGACACAATACACCATACCATAATAAAAGCAGGCAGATATTTTTTCATTTCAAGTATTTTCATTACAAACTCTCCTTCAACTCTGCTGTTCTTCTGTGCTAATCCAGTCTTTTATTCTCTTGTTTTTTCTTTTTCATTCGTGTTCTGAACAAACTGTTCCTAACAGTTTGCACTGCTTGTTTCCGCTCTGAAAATGTTCAAATATTCCATCCATCCATCCATTTTCAATACCCACTGAATCCAATTACTGGGTCACAGGGATTTTCAAACATTCAACTCCCATATTGCGCATGATAACACTTCATTTTCCATATTTATTTTATGGACAACAAGGATTTGGAGACTGCTGCAACATAGCGACACTGTCAGATCATGGAATATGTAACCCCTTGTCATGTAATGTGAACACTACAAAGTCTTGAAGGCTCCTGGTTACAGGACAGCAAGTTGTGTAGTCTGAAAGACACAGCAATAGGCAGATGATTGCTGTGATAGTCCTCTAGCATGAAAGCAGCTCAAGTGGTTTTATTAGGTGCACGTGTGAAGGTGCTGATAAGCCATGCTCGGTAGAGGTTTGAGTAGATGTTTAAACTAAAATAAGCTCACCATCTCCATCCCAAACACCTCAACATATGTATTTTATTTTTTACAGGGAACTTCTTCATTTGGCAAATAGGGAACTCTAAATGTTGGGGTTTTGGTGGTGTTAGTTTAAGCTAACTTAGCCACATGTCCACTGACATTTATCACAACAGTGTCACACAATGCATGTTTAGACATTGTTAGATGGTAACATAAGTAGATCACTGTTTTGCAGAGGGAGGCATTCATGTGGAATGGCAGCAGATGCAGTTCATAGTAAAAATAAAAATGTGTAGGCTAAGCCTGAATCACCAGCCGGGAATACACATGTGGGACTATGGACAAAGCAGCTACCCTATGATTCATTGTGAAATAGGGATAGTAACAACTTTATCATGCAAAAGGTCAGACATTTCCCTCAGTAGGTGGTTTTTGCCCATCATACCAGCTTTACATAATATGCTCTGAACACAGATGAGGCACAGACTTAAAATCTGACAGATAAGTTACAATGACAATGACAATAATAACAATGACTGTCTCGGGCTCTGCTGCTAAAACCTGGATTGTGGTATTTATATGGCTATAACTGTAACGTCTGACACCTACCAAAGCACATTCACTGACAACACGACCACTCAACGACAGTAGCACCTCCAGCAAGACAGCAGCAGGGGGCACTGCAAATATGGCTTTGTAGGGGCTCAAAAGCCCAAAGAGAGGATGAGAAGGTCACCTGGCCACTAAAGTCATTAGATCCCAGCCTGATAGGATTGATGGCAGGTATGAGAAGAAAGCCTAATACACAGCGATCCAAAAGGATCTATTGCTCATGGAGGTATACCAGATACTCCAAGAAAGCTTCAGATTTTCTTTGTCAGTTTCCTGCTTCAAAGATCTTTTGGCTGCATGACAAGGTCGTTGTAAGTATTTAGCAAATAATGGTAATGTTTGGGCTGAACCCCTGAGGAACGGGGTTCTTCTATTGTATCCCAAATGATCACTACAGTCTGGGGTTTCAACAGGCTGGTTGAACTTTTTATTTTTTTGGATACTCTACTATTAGAAGGCAGTGACCATCAAAGAGTTCCAAGTGGAGTCTAAATGGTCAGCAGCTACGTTTAAAAGAATCGTACGTGAAAAAGTCCAATAAGGCATTGCTGCTGTCCTTTAGCTGGCCGAGTTTGAGCTCATCACCATCCGCAACTTGTCACATCATAGAGTCTATACCCCATTCAACTTAAAGGCCATATGATTTTTTTCCTTTACTCTTTTATTTGTAGAAAAATTCAGACATTGGCATAACATAAAACATTGATAAACACTTAAGGTTTTGGAGAATTAATAACTGCTGGAGTGGGATCTTAAAGCATCCTCAATTTAAATGTCACAACCCAAAGCAGAATATTACATTTTAACAAAATAATCAAAGATAATAACATTACCTTTTAATAGTTTCTATATTTTGCCTGATCAGTGTACAATGCCAACAGGAAAGCATAATTCAGAAAGTAGGACTATCTGTGGTGGACTATCGGCAATCCAAAGAGGAAACTAAATAATTATTATTAACATGGAAATTATTTTGAGCAGTAAAACTGTGGTATATGCTCCCAAATGACTTCATAAACAAGATGGAAAGAAAACAAAAGGAAATGAATTTGAGATGACTGCCTATCTAAAAGCAAACATGTTTGAATTCATGAGATTCATGTGGAATTGGGGAGTATGATGATATTCCAGTGACATGCTGGTCTGTTGAAAAGTACACAATCCCACAGCAGAGTCTGCTTCTTTTCACTGAACTGCAGTTTTTTTGTGGTCCAGTGGAAATAAGTTCCCTGAAACCATGACCACCAAGCACTCAGTCTGCAAAATAATTATACAGACTCTTGTCTTTTAAAAAGTGTCAATCAGCCACAGTTATCCAAAATTATTTTAATATATGAACTCTGATATGCATGTACTTCTACCTCCTGGAGCTAGATAAATTATTCATGCCACCTTGGTTAAGGTATAATGGTACATGTGTATGGATGTTAATTTCATGCAGTCCACATGGGTGGACATTTCTGTTCCATTTCCAAACCCTCGGTGCCCTCAAACTCACCACAAATTCCTGGTTCTGTCAATCAAATTTAACAAGCTATAGATGGGGGTGGAGTGTGGTGGGGTGAAATGGGACTGTGTCAGTGGCAGGAGGAAAAACACAAAACCTGTCAAAATAAAATCTCGATATCGGGAGACCTTATATTCCTGAAGAGGAATGTAAGGCATGCCAGTCATGCTGTGGTACTGGAATAAGGGGTAGGGATAAAAATAAAAAATTTAAAAATCACTTGGATAACAGTGTTGAAAGAAAAAAGTCATATTTAAAGGTAGTTTGACCTCATGAAATCTTGAATCAGTAGGAGTCCTGCTTACCTGAGAGATGAAATGATGAATATAGAGTTGGAGCAGATCATTAGCTTTCAGTGCTGTTTGCTGTACTTGAAACTCAAGCTAATTTTGTCCTCCATTAAATGCATTCTTACAGTATATATGACGATTTTATGTCCCCTTCTGCTGAAAGGCCCTTACAATGTTTATTATTATTATTATTATTATTATTAGAATTAAACACCTTGGAGCGCATAAAATCATTTAAGGTACAATCCTAATGAGTATGGATGATATAAAGGATGCAAAAAAAACCCCTGCTAAATTATACATTTGCTTTGACATTTATTTCATCATGGACAATGTAAACTCAATATTTCACATCTTTTACTTTTCTAAAAAAAAAAAAAAAAGAAAGAAAAAAAATGTGTACCACCATCTATAGGTGCCATTTCCTCATGTTCTGCACTAAAAATAACAAATGAACAAACAAGGAAAAAGAAGGACAGAGACAAGCAAGTGAAGTATCTTTTTTTTTCTTTTTTATGGAAACAGGCCAGGCCTTCAGGTGCACTGTTAAAAAATGGATAAGACAGGAGAAAAATAAATCCAAATAAAAAGTTGTTTTGCAGTTTTGTTTGAATGTGTTCCATTTGTACTGCAAGCTAGCCCAACAGAAATTAAGAAAAAACAGTTCATAACAATGGCCAGTGACGCTATCATACATGCTAACCTAAGTGACCTCCTCAACTAGATACTGACAGAATCGTGAGCATTTAACTCACTTTGAATGAGGTGATATCAAGGACTGTTGAACTTTGGCAAAGAAAAATATTGCCCTCATGGGGACTGATACACTTTACCAACCAGTATAACATAAATAACAGTAACTACCTGAAAGATGGTGAGCTCATAGCCGAGTTTGACCCAATACTTAAACATGTTGTGGAAGTGGAAAGAAGAGTCATTTACATATCCTACTTTGGAAAAAATATAGAACTAATTGATTAGATTGGTGGAAGGATGGTAGCGTCTGTTGTAACAAATGCATGCTTTACTACCTTTAAGACATGCACAGTGTGACATTGTACTCATGCAACCTTTGTTCAGATTAACTGCTCCAACTGCACCCTTATCGTCTTTCGCTCCTAACCTAACCACCTACACATCTCTAAATGATGCACTTTCGAGGTTGAAAACAACATACTGACCTTATCAGCTACACATTTTCACACTGTCACATTACAGGTGACTAGCACGAACAGATTGTGCATGAAATACACTTTCTGATTGGATAACTCGCCTTGGGTATAAGCCCCCAAAAACTACTGAAAAACACCCTTGTAAAGTTGCCAGGCTGCGACATCTTCTGCAGACAATAGTGACATCGCTGACGACCCTGTTCTCATGCTGCAGCATTTAAAAAATTTACTGAGGACAATTTTTCCTAAACAAGTTTCATTTTTCATGTCTTTACTGACATTTACAGCAGATTTTTTTTTCCACAATAAAATTATGGTCAAAGAATAAAGCAGTCTAAATATTATTCAGTCATTTTTCACTGCACCCTGATATAAGTCACAAAAGACAAGTGTCAGTTATAATTTGATTGTTTACAATAGAGGACACCTTCCAGAATAAAGAAAAATTTTATAGGATTCCTTGAAGGGTCCACAGGAGAAAGCTTCTAAACCTTAACTTTAAAGAGACTTGAAGAAGTCAACACTCACTTTAAAGACTTCAGAGGCCAGTCTTATGACAAAGGTGCAGCTATGAGAGGGAAGAAGAAGAAAGTCCAACCTACTGCTATTGCATCACTGCAAGAAAGAGTGGGCCATGGGTGAAGCAGAAAACGAGTTCAGTGTGATTGTCAGATTCTCTTCCCTGGCGAATGAAGAGCTGACAATGTGAAACTCTCAACAACACACTGAGTTGTTTTGCGCAGTCAGACCTGAATGGGAGAGAACTGGCTCTAGAGTTGCAGGGTTCCCAGATTTGCCAAATACGAAAAGGACCATGTCAGAAATGTTCATTTTCTTACAAGAAAATAAACTGATGGAAGTTTAGTTCAAAATGTGGCTGGCCTTGTGATTTGTGGTCACCATTCTACCAGGAGTTGCTGATGCAGAGAAGAGCTTCTCTAAATTATAGCTTTTCAAAACCTATCTGAAATCCACCATGTCTCAAGAGTGTCTCAAGAGTGTATTAAAGGGCTTGCACTAATAAGCATCAATTGTCAGGTTTCAGTAAGGCAGTAAATCTTTATTTCACCTGGGGCATCAAAATGGCTTGAGTCGGCCCTGCAAAAACCACATTCTGCACTCATTACAAAGACATGGCTGAGGAACAAGGGGGTATACTGGATCACCCTGAGCCAGTACCAGTAGAGAATATGTGGAAATCTTTGAAATGCAAAATGCAAGAATGACATTTCCAAACTGGTGTATACCATAAAAGGTGTTTGTAGGAAGTATGGGACAAAAATAACAATGGAACCATTGACTTGATATCTTCAATATCCAGATGCATTTTAAGTGTGCTGAGGGCCTAAAATGCATAAAAGGATTAGTAAATATAATGAAGCTGATGAAAAAAATATGTTAGGTTTGTACAGTCTGTAGAAGGTAATTGATGGATGATGAAATGTAGACTTCAGTTACATAACAGCTCATGCCAAGGACAAAAGCATCAGCAGTGCTTGCTGCAACATTTCCATGTCCGTGTTGCTGCAGGTAATGTCCATTAAAACAAAGTTTAATAAAATGAAAAAAATAACAGTAAAACCACTGTCCTAAGTTTAGGTGCAACAGGTATTGGATGAATAGCCCCAGGTGGTCTTAGACTTCCTGCAGTCAAAGAATAATGTAGTTTGGCGGAACAATAGTAAACCCCCAGTTCTCACTGTCCAGAGGAAGTTTATTTCACCGACTTACATTCACCATCTAATTCTTTTGGTCACAACCCACAAGTTATAACCACAGCAGAGACTTTTAAAACAGACTAACCGAGTTAAAGGCTTTGTGTTTCAGAAATCTATCTTCACCACAATAGATCAGAACAATGACTGTGTCCCTTACAGCCAAGTTCATTTGGCTGGTGTAAGTGTTCTGCTACAAGCTCAAGTATGGCAAGTTTCTGGTCTCTGGCATGGATAGAACCTGGACACAGTACGGTTGCACATGCATCTCGATGAGGGCATGACATGCAGACATGAAATGTTCCTCTGACACTCATTTAACAACACAAAAGTGTAATCCAGACATTCAAAAATGTGAGAGGGCTGTATCTGAACAGAAGCACTCAGATGTCATTGTTGCCATCTTATTTTCTGTGATATTCTCCATTGTGCTGATTCTCTGAGACCACACATACTTTGATTACACAGGAAGGTGCTTAGTAATAACAACATAATGACATCTGTAATTTTGCTCAAGGACAGTTGAGATGGAAGTAATTGAAGACCAGGCTGGAGGTGGAATCAGGAAGGAGGGCCAGTCCTACCTGAGCTGGGCAAAGTGAAATTTCACTACTGTGAGTGCACCTTACCTGTGCACCAAGTAAGGCAGCAGTTTATTTCCAAACCAGAGAGGGCAATCCATCTTTTTGCAACTGAAGAGCATGGCATCAGACTTGGAGGTGCTAAAACACATCCAGCTGCTTCACACCTAAAAACTACTGCTCTAATACTTGCTGGAGGTTATAATAAAGCCATCAGCATCACATCATCTGAAAAAACCAAGGGTGCAATCTTAAGCCACATCTCACCCCTGACTGTGCCGAGAAAATGAGTTGTCTCAAGGCTATGAGCAGAATTTGTGACAAATACACCCAGGTCAGGTGCAAGTTTTTTGTGCAGTTTAATTGTGTTGGACAGCCTCCAACATAAGTGCAAGATATATAAAACGAGAGGAAAAGGAATATGAGAAACCTAAGTCCTGCAACAGCTTTCAAAGAAACTTGGGATAGTAAAGCTTTTACCACAAAGTTCATTTTGCTACAAAACTCCAGGTAATTTAACAGATAAGTATTAAATGAATATTTAATATAGAAATCCACACTCATATATTGAAAATTTAATATTACTTTTAAAAAGTAGCCAATTTTCTTATTTTTGTTTATTTATTTAACAATTTAATAAATATGAAGTTTGGAGGGCAAAAGTTCTTGTTTGGTGGAACAAGTTTAAACAAAATTGAAAAACATGAAAAAAATACTGTGGCTTGAAAGTTTAGGAATCCTGTAGAATTTCCAATAGTTCTACAAAAGTTTGATCCAAAATATTGTTTGGACAAGTTGGGAATAAAAATATCTCAACTACAAAAACTATTCAATTTTGCCACCATCTACTGAGATAGATGGTCAAGGATGGAAATGATCCAGGATTACATATCTCACAATGGGAAAAGTCTGGGAAAATTCTGGGAACCTTTGTGTTCAGTATTTGGTGTTACCCTTTTGCGCAGGAAATTCTCCAACCAGATATTTCCAAAAGCGGAAGACAGTATCAGCTTGAGGCAGCAAAAGCCTTGAGGCAAGATTTTATTTGATAGTTTTGTAATTTTGCTGTGTCTTTGTTTCTTTTTTTTTTCTAATTTGGCTAAATAGTCAAACAAATTCACCAAGAACTTTAAATTGTTGCGCTACATCTTACTAAAAATTGAAAACCAACTGCATTTCTTTCTGTGCCTGTCATCATTTTATATCTTACATTTCTTACAAGAATGCATGTGAGCACTTTGCTTCAAACTGCATATAAGTGATTTATGGGATTTGAGTTTATGTTTGTGGAGGTTCAGTTATAGGTTTTGAAATCCATTTTCCCCAGATTGGCAGAAATAACTTTGACCAGACTGGGATCACTGGAAGACGAATGGAGGTGAAAATTAGCTCTTGCAGAAACAAAGTGGAAAAAAAAGTTTCTGATACAAAGACTGACACAACAGCTGGAGCATGAGAATATATTGCAAATGTAAGCTACTGCTGCAGCCTCACATCCATTTTTTCTTTTTTTTTATTCCTCTTTCATTTTGTCTTCTTGTTCTGGGTCACGTGGGTGCTCAAGTCTTATCCTGGCTGTCATCAGGCAAGAAGCGGGGTACATTCTGGACAGGCTTACTAACAATATATAAACTAAACTTTTAAAAAAAAATCAGACAGATACTCTTACAAATAATCCTGAAGGCTACAGAATCTCAGGAATGATGATTGGATTAATTCCTCAATGGATTGATTTAGCAGCTTCTGAAAGGAAGGAGTAAACAAGGTGGTGTTTTTGAACTATTAGACAACCCTTGAAAAAAATGAGAAAAAAAAAACTATGAATTGGTTAGCGTTTTATTTTAATTTCTCCAAAAATTTAAGCACTGAAACCTATTTTTTACATTGTGATTCATACTGGAAGTAGATGTAAAATCCTAGCCATTAATGACCAGTTCTTGTTCTAAGAGCTCCCAGCAGAGTTGCAGCCTAGTCTCACTGCTCCGCCAGCTGTGGCTCTCTTGCTGTTAGCAATTATGGTTCCATGAGGCTATTAATTAGAAGTCCTTCACCATGAGGAAAGGAAAACCGTTTGCCTCTGACAGCATTGCCTACAGGTGATGTTCTCATAGTGGCAACAGATGGTTGCATTTGTTAACTTTGTTCCTGCATAGTGAATTAGGTGGCTCAAATTACAACAGAAACCAACTCTGCTACATCAATAAACTGGCATGGAAATATTGACCTGGCTGTCCACTACAAATTACAACATAGATTTCCTTTAAATATCAGTAAATTAACTGCTCCAGGAAAACGAAAATGGATTGCTGTGGCAAACCTCGACCCTGTTTACATCTGACACTGAGATGGCTCTTTAGTGATTTGATCATAGACAGGCAAGAACAAATGACTCCTTTATATCTTGAGGTTAAAGTATGTCTTTTCAGTGACTACTTGCGATCTAATGTCATACAGAGTGTTTATGCATACTCTTCAAAGACAGCTTAGGTGGTAATCACCAAATCAGTCAGCTAATGTTTCAACAAAAATCCTGAAATCTGTTAATTATCAGAATGAACTTTATTATTCTAAAATTTGCAAAAAAAATTCAGCTCTAACATTCTGACAAACATTTTCCGCAACTTTCTGAAGGAAACAAAGAAATAAATACAACAAAAAGAACTTCTAACCTACAGTTATCCTTTGCAGCAAAGAACTTGATGACAACTAAAAAAAAAAGTTTCATTAACTACCAAGGATATAATCTAATCAAACATAACTGCTTTTTGACCTGGCAAGCCTTTTAATCCATAAACATAAGTATAATCAGATGCAGGCGATATCTGTAATAATTTTACATGAACATTCACAATTTATTGCAGATTATGTTTGCAATTACTGTTTAACCTCACCTAATCTGTTGTAATCGTCATCTGTCTTGCTTAAAAGTAAATTTGTGTTGAATGCATTAGGAGAATTCTTGTAATTTGCATGCTTTTAATATG
>JAOWBL010003605.1:0-12110 GCA_028564865.1 Zenarchopterus dispar | reverse complement strand
TATCTATCTATCTATCTATCTATCTATCTATCTATCTATCTATCTATCTATCTATATATATATATATACATATATATATATATACATATATATTCTCATTTTACTTTCATCAAAGACTTTTGACCTCAGACTTCAGATTAGCATCCCTCTTTGTGTATGTTGCTCTATGAACAAATTTGATGCAGGTAGTTTGTGTTTGGAGTTACAACATTCAAAATTTTAAAGGGAAAAAAAACTAAAATGTATTTATAAATAACTCAGAGCTTTTTAAAGCAGGGTAACTGCTTTAACCTTATCCTTGGAGGTGGCTATACTTTTTTTTCTCATGACTGCATTTGTCTTTCAATATTAAATTTGAAAATGTCAAAACACTGTTTTTCTTTAATTTCATGCAACACTGTGATATTCATGAGATTTTCCCAAATATCTCAACAGATGTATCTTTTAAGTGCAAATTTTGCATAGTCTACATTAGAACATAAAGGGTTTTTAAAAATTCTGTTTTAGGATGATATACAGTAGTTTCATTTAAACGTTGTCACTTCTCTTTTTTTGTTTTTGTTTTTAGCTCTTTCGACTTTTGATTGTTAATATTTTTTCCTGCCTACATTTTATTTATTTATTTTAACTCTGGGTTAATACAAACAGGTGGTTGCTTTGCTAAGCGCTGTAGCGTGACGATTATGGATGAGGAAATCATTATGGGAAGCCATTGCCTGAGCCCACTGTCGATCAATCATCATAGAAATAAATTTAATGCTTTATGTAAAGTTCATTCAAAATTCAAATGCTGAGTTGTCATTGGTTGGAAATCAAACAATTAAAACCAAAATTATTCCAAAGTGGCACTCTGAATAGCTAAATGCATTAGTGGAATAATATAACTGGGGTATTGTGCAATGTATTTACCAGAATTTCACCTTTTTCTCTCTCTTCTTTCTTCATGCAGAAATAAATATGCAAAGCAACAGTCCCTGGATATCTGATGTGCTGGAAAAACTGAGGAAGAACCCTTACGTGATTAATACAGTGTTGGTGTTAGTCCTAATTTCCTTGGAGAAGTTTGTGGAGGTGGAGTTCATATGTCCTTGTGAACCTTACTGGAATAAGTTAAATGTATCATTATATTTTGTTGTTCCTGCCCTTGTGTCTTTTGTGCTGAGCCTGAGTATTCAAAGAGAAAAGTCATGCAAAGCTTATGGGTCGAGCTTCTGCCTGGGCCTTGCATGGATAATCCTGCTGTTTCTTGATGGTCGCTACTACGCCTGTTGGAAAACAGACTGGTCAGGCATATATGGATCAAATAATAGTGCTAGTCATCAAAGATTGTGTACCAACTCAACTTTAGGTTTCGATCCTACACTCAAAACACAGGAGTGGTATTCATTCTCTCAGGTAAGGAATAATATGATGTATATAATGTTCTGCACTTATTTTGAGTTTCATGTTTGATATTGTTACAAACTTAATTTCACATTATCTCTTATGTTAAATTTTTGTTGTATTTTCGTTCTAGTTCATTGGACTTATGATAACATTAGTGTTCATTGTTCCTTATGGAATCTTTTTGATCTACTGCGAAGATGAAGAGCAGTCACCTGTGGACAGGTAAGCATTTCAACCCAAGGCTAAAGGTGAACCCAAGTTGGTAAATATTTCTCTCAACCTAAAATGGAGTATTTTTAATAGGAGGGGTCACTGAACAAAGGCAAAGTACTTGGATGTGTTGTTGTCATCTAACTCCTAAGAGTTCCTCCAAAAATGCCCAAAGAAGCCTGTAAAAGGGAAACTCAAACTAGATTAGATCCTGCTCTGAACCCTTCTGGAGTACACGCAAAAGCTTGGTCTCTGTCGAAGTAACACTGAATTATAAACCTCAGCTGTCAATGTTATTTTAATTATAATGAGTATGTTGCTGTTGAAGTTTAAACACATAGAAATTCATCTTGGTTTTTTATTGCCTAGATTTTATTTAACTCACATATATTTTTGTGTCTCTGGAGGGATGGGGGGAGGGGGGGCTGGAAAACAAAATGAGGCTACAGAATCAAAACTGTCCAATTACCAGTTCAAAGTTGTTAACAACAACATACATGATGAGTATTCTGGAGGGTTTTCTTCAGTGGGCATGTCCAGGTGTAGCATCAATTCAGAGTCCCAGAATGAATTCTCTGGATGACACCTGGACATCCCAGCATCACCAGGCTGTAACTCCTGAACGCTTCAACAGCCATCAATGAGGGCTCCTGTTAAAGCTGACACAAGAAGGATCCTGGTCTATACTCAGATTTACTGTCACCATGAATAAAACACCATAGGTGAATAAACATAGTGAAATGATACATTATAAAAAAATATGGTAAAAATGTGTTTAAAGTGTAAAACAAAATATGGAAAAAATAAAAACTTTAATACACAGCAAACTATTTCCATATTTACAGTTCCAGTGTTTTTACAGTTTCAGTGTCCTGTCACTTTCACCAACATCTCCTCCAGCCATGGATTCATACACGAGTAGCAGCTGGTTGAAATGTTTACGCATGGACTTCGTGAAGCTGTGTTATAACTCACCTGAGAACCTGCACAGTCTTTCTGAAACTATGGTTTTGATATTTGAAACATCTAGCAGAGTCTTCGAGCCTCTGTAGTCAAATCTAATACAACTGGACCTGAGGGCAGGCTGCCACCACCCACTCATGGGTTCAAATGTTCCTGCAGGTGGAAACTGTGACTTTAAACACAGCAGAACTCACTAACTTGTGTAGTTTGATTTACTGCTCAGAAAATGTTGAAAAAGATATTTGACAAATAAATGTGCTGCTAAGCAAAGAGAAAGAACAAATGATCATTACCTTGGATCAAGATTGTAGAAACATGTTTTCATGTGCAGTTTTAAAAATTCATCATAAAACTCCATGATGAAAATGTCTCTCATGACTCTCAGGACAAGAAAACAAATAGTCCCTGCTGCACCAAAGTAATGACAGTCTTTCCTTCCTCTTTATGCAGTTCTTAACAAAGTGTTTATTTCTAAACATTTTCCAGAAGACTGTACCATGAAGTCACCAGAGTTAATGAGTTCTGTCATGTTTAAAACCAGGATTTTTAGTGACAAGAATGTAGCTCTTTATTTTCACATCCAGGTGTTTTGCCTTTCTGCAACATCTCTGTTCCTTCCTGGATGACAACAACTTATCAAGTTCAAATGCACGTATGTTGATGTCTCACATTTTACCCACACTAAAAGCACTTGAGCGATGTGTTAGACTGTCAGCCTGTCCAGTGTGCACCCCTGCCTATCACCTGTGATGAGCGGGGGTAGGCTCCGGCAGACCCCCACGACCTTGTTAAAGGATTCAGTGGGTATAGAAAATGGATGGATGGAAATGGCAAAAATGTCTGCTTCTACATCTGATATATTGTTTATGTTCTGTTGGGTTTAAATATGGGTTTATGCAATTCACAAATCATTTCATTCAGTTTTCACTTTTCCTTTTAAAAGAGTCCAAACTGTTTTGGAATTAGGGTTGTATAATGAAAATAAGCCAATCACAGGATTTTCATATTTTCATAGATCTCACATACCCACTTTAATTCTGTCCAGTATCACAGGGGTGGAGATCCAATCAGTCCCAACCAGCCAGGAGACGGGAAACATCCCATCCAGGTAACCAGTCCATGACAGTATCAGGGAATATTAGATCAATGAAAGTCAATCACATGTTTTATCAGACAATGTCAGAACTTTCTTTTTTTCAAAAGCAAGTTGAAAATTTCAGAGATTTGTTGCAGCTGCAGCACACGTTGACAGAACATTGATGTTCACTGAATACATTAATAGATTTTGCTCTTCTTCTGTCTAAATTGCTTTCTTTTATCATATTTTAAAAAAATATTTTTTACACTTTTTATTCATCCAGCCTGCTCTTCTCGTGACAGACACTTTATGATTTTGGTGCATTTTGGATGAAACAAGTGTGAAATTCATATTGCATCTATCTTTATGAATTTACCTTTTGACCCGATGTTGAAAACCAGCCCTGAGTAATTCATTTGATAATATCTGGGAGCCAAAAGGTATCAAACATGGGTTGTGTTTGAAAATCCAAATTGTACTGATAATGGATACAGATTCTGTCAAAATGACATACATAATATGCAGTACATGAACAAGACAAGCTGCAGTCTGCAAGAAGTACCCTGATGGTTTACTGCTTCTGGGATGAAATTCAATTGTACAACTGATCAACTGAACTCATGTACTAAATCCCATAGTGCAGTGCACTATTAAATCTGGAGCTGGTCAGATCAGTCATGTGACCACCTTCTGTTTATGTCATACCATTATTTTTATGGTTGCAAAACACTTATTTACATTTACCACTGGATGAGTGCATACTGTATGCTGTATACTACTTATGTATTCAGTGCATAGTAGTTTTTATTAGCTTAATTCTAATCTTGAAAAAAATATCACACTACTTCTGATTCCAGTTTCACAATTGCTAAAAACTAACTCTCAGCAAGATAACCTGACAGATGAACTTGATTGGTGAAATACCTCCAAAGGCCTGCAGCATATCAACAGTTACTGAATACAAAGTCACCAGTGGTGTCAGATACATAAAGGACAGATGAAATGTCATTCACTTTTAACATTACACACCTAAGAAAGCAACACTGCTTCACTTTTTCACTCCCATTAAGTGTTGCAACAACATCAACCTCTACCTGTCTTCAAGAAACTACCTGGCTAATTATTTCTGGAATATTCTTCATAGTCAATATGCTCCTGAAAGCAGCAAGGACCAGGTCAGAGGACACAGAGATAAAGAGAGAGAAGATTCTGATCCTTTGGCATGTCAGTCACCCCCCTCCCAAGTTGAAGATAAAGATGAGAGGGGAGCTAAGCAGAAAAAAGTCTCAACAAAAACAAAGGTCTCCAGTCCACATCCTGCTGGATCTTCAAAGACCTTACATAGCAGAACCCTGGATGAGCCTACCAGTAGATCAGGTGAGCTGAGTGTAAAAAAAATGTACTCATACTACTGCTACTACCAGAAATATATGTTATCTACAAAACAATTTTAGTTGTGAGAAAAATAATGTGTTTTGTTCCACCTCAATAGAGCCTGAAACATTTGCTTTGATTTCTAAAGACACAAAGGTAAGTATTCTACATTTCGACAGTAAATACACTTGTCAAGCTTGTCTGCATTTCTTTAATTTAATTTTCCTATTGAAACAAAGTCAATGAATGAACATGTTTTTTTTTTTCATAGCATTTCTCCTTTTCACAAGACACACAGTTTATGGGTGAAATTAACCCATCCATCCATTTTATATACCCACTGAATCCATAACTGGGTCACGGGGGTCTGCTGGAGCCAGTGTGTGAACTTAACTTTTAGCCAAAACTTTCTTTTCTATTTTGTCCATACAGATCCAGTGGAGAGACTAAACCAAGCTTGTCAACCAAGACATCAAAGGACACCAAGTCTCTCATCACTGCCTGATGGCATTGAGGTGGATAATTCAGCAAGTGGCCCAGTAGTTTAAAGGGTTTTTGGATAAGACTTTTTTTTTTTAATTTAAAAAAAAAAGTCTGTCTATGGATACCAAAGCTCTTGCTTGAACCAGGCTGTAAATAGGTTTATTTCTGCCCCTGTTGGAAAAACCAGCAAAGACCAGCATGATCTCCAAGCTGGTGTATGAAGTGTTTGCACTTGTTCATGATCATCTAATAGAGACTGGAAGATCCCTCATCAATCAACACTGAATGATCAAGTAAAAAATGAACTTTAGAAACTTTTGCAAATGTATTAACAATGAACTGTAATGAATGAATCTGATTTTCTGCTGATCTTCCATGTAGACCTTCTCCAGCTGTGTCAGGTTGGACAGAAACCAGCTTTGGACAACCATTGTCAGGCTTTAACTTCAACTAAATTTAGGTTCAAGTCAGGACACTTGCAGGATCATTCAGGGACATGTGTAAATATGTCATTAGACCACTTCTTTGTTGTCTTAGTTGTGTGCTTACAGTCATTGTCCTGTTAGAAGATGAAGCTTTGGTCCAATCTGAGGTTCTGAGTGCTTTGGTTCAGTTTATTAAGGATGTCCCTTTACTTTTCTCTACTCAGCATTGAATACATTTTAGGCCAAACAGTTCAATGCTGTGGGGGCCTTTTGGTACTTTGTTGCTAATTCCAAGCAGCTTTGCATGGGTTTTTCTTTAAGAAAAGACACTAATTGTTGGTTTTTCAATTCTTTGCACCATGTTTGGAAGAAAACAAGAACCCACCATCACAAACAATTTCATCACCATACCAACCCACAATGAGGAAGTGTGGTGGCAGTACCATCAGGGAGTAGAAGTGAATTTCAGCAGAACAGATGGGAGATCGATCAGTGTTGAGGGAAAGCTGAATGAAGTAGAGACATACCCTAAGAGTGTTTTTTATTTGTCACTCCAGCCACCTCTCAATCTCCTGAATTTGGATGTCATAACATATTTTTATGAAGAGGTTTGTGTAATTCAGATATTATTCTTGTCACATGAATCACTGCTATATAATACATTTAGCATGTAATAAATAAGTATATTTATGTTCTGTTAATTGATCTGTAATAGCAAACAAAAAAAATACAATACTTCTCTCTTATTGCTGACTACCACAGTGTTTGTAATAAATGAAAATATTAAATATTATTTTTATCTATTGTTTTATCCATTGTGGGGAGTTTTATATTTTTAATTATTTGCTGGAAATACTTTCCTGAATAAAATTGTATCTTACCATTGTCTTGCATAAGTATTCTGTGAAGCTTTTTTTTATTATTATTACTAAGCTCATCTGTGAATCTTTTATCTCAGAACTGACCAAATTACTGATTTAACTGGGCATAATGTTTCTGCTTTTTAGAGATTTATTATGTTATTCAGCATACTTATTGTGTATTACCTTATTAGTACTACCTTTTTTTCATTAATGAAGTTTTATTCTTATGCAATAATCTCCTAAATAAAATACTTGTGCTACAGATGTTAATGGATCTGTTGAAAGAACAAAAAAAATACAATATTTCACAGCCATTGTTGAATAAAAATGTGTTTAAGGCATGAAAATCTTTTCTTTTGATATATTGAGGAGTCTCAGAAGTTTTTGATTTTATAAGTTTACTCTCAGTGGTTGAATAAAATCTAATCTTGCAATTGATTATTCGTATTGTCTTTTCTGTGTTACTAAGCTGAATAAATCATTTATCTAAGAATGCCCACAAAATATTGATTTGATCAGTGAAAATGTTCTCACTTTATAACAATTTGTTTTTTTCCTCAGCATAAATGTCTGTTTCAGTTACATAAACTGTAATAGTTCACAACAACATCTTCTAAATATGAATGATTCACTTTCTATTAGCTTATTTGGTTTATGAAGTGATCATAAAGATAAATGTTCACAGATGTCACTGAAACAGCTTTTAAGTCAATTAACCCATCCTTTTTTTGTGCCTGCTGAATCCATGTCTGGGTCATGGGGGTCTGCTGGAGCCAATCCCAGCCCATAGCAGGCGATAGGCAGGGGTACACCCTGGACAGGTCACCAGTCCATCACAAGGCCACATATACAACAAACAACCATGCACACTCACACCTAGGGGCAATTCAGAGTTGTCAGTCAACCTAACATACATGTTTTTGGACTGTGGGAGGAAACCGGAGTACCTGGAGAAAACCCACGCAAGCACAGGGAGAACATGCAAACTCCACACAGAAAGACTCCAAAAATAAAGCTACACAAATTAAAAAGCTGTAATTGCTAAGCTTTTACTCACATTTAGAACTAAATATGTAAGTGATACTTAATTACATTTAACGTAACATGAATCTGGTCAATAACTACAATGAAAACATGATGTACAATCACATTCAGGCCTGACAGTATAAATGAATATGACATTATCAGAAACATGTCTGTTACATAAACATCCCTACATTTTTCACAAAGAAAACTGATTTAAATGTTAAAAGCAGCACAAAGAAATTATGTCATTTTTAGATCAATGAACTTCCATAAAGCCGTGGATGTTGAGTCAATTTCAGTGCTGTCCAGAATGACTCTTGTTTGGTTTTTTACACAGCCACACTCATTTTCTGTCCTATCATTACTTTCTTCTTGCCTCTGCAGTGGTTTCTGTAGCTGTGAGCTAAATTCATTGTTGTTGGATGTCATTGTAACGTAAACAATACCCCGTTGTTGCAAGAGATAACTGGGACAGGAGTCCAAAGTTACTTTTCCTTTTCCTGATAGTAGAGACTGAACATTGTAATGAGACTGTACAAATATTACTTCAAATAAAATTTAATCAGGTAACGTGTCATTGAACAGTTTTTATTTTTCTTGTCATTCATGTTTGACCTTTCTCCCATTACAAATCATCCTCCACAATGATCTCACAACTGAAATGCAGACAAACGTTGCAACCAAAACAACTGCCGCCAAAGCAGCGATGACGTCAACAGAGTTGTAAACAAACCAGGATAATTTGTGGGACCGTGTCTGCAGGTGACGGGCTCCTTTATGTCTCATAACGTATTCGATCCAGAACACTGCCTGATCCAGAGGAGGCATGGGCTGATCTCTGTGCAGCCTGGACAGCCTCTGCATGTTTTCTCTGAAGGTGGAATCATAAAGAACTGTTTCCAGCGCCTCTTTAAACATACGCCTGTCGAGCATGGCGATATCCACTATCACCGCTGCGCCTTTTGCTCTGATTCTGGAGAGATTGTCAGGCTGATCAAAGAACAAGGGAAGTCCAACTACAGGAACACCGTGATAAATGGCCTCTTGAACTCCATTGGTCCCTCCATGGGTCACAAACACTTTGGTTTTGGGATGTCCTAGGAGGTCGTTTTGTGGAAGCCAGTTCACCAGTAATGTGTTGTTCCCTAGGTTGATTGGTTTCTGTCCCATATATCTCCAAATAACCTTCTGAGGCAGCTGAGCAAAGGCTGCAGCTATTTCCTCAGAAATCTCTTGAGGAAGTTTACCAACTAGAGTTCCTAGAGTCATTATTATGACCCCGTGATCACCAGAACTCTGGACGAACTCCTCCAGGTCAGGGGGCAGTGAACTGGGGGGCTTGCACTGGAATCCCCCCATGTAGACAAAATTTGGCATTGCTGGACGTGGAAATTCAAAGATGAAGTCGTTTCTCATGAGCCATATATCAGCATCCAGGAAGAACGTCGAGTAATCCACTTCAGGACCAAAGTAGCGCCTAACTAATGGCTTGTAAGCCGGTTCTGTGATGTAGGACATTGTATAAAGCCCAACAATGTAACTAAAAACATTCTTTACCCTTTGGAGGAAGGTCATCTTATCTGTCATCTCTGTTGCAGTAAAGGGAACGTATGCCAGAGGTGAGGGGGCAACAAGGAAGTGAGCTTCACCCTGAATGGTCCATCTGACGTTAAAAACCAGAGGAACTTGGAGGCGCCGCGCCAGCATCGCGCCTCCGCCAATGCCAGGGTCGGTCAAGACCACGTCATACTCGGCGTCATGAAAAGACTGCATGAGTTTTTCATCTTCAAACATGTGCACAATTACATCAGCCACTCTCTTATGAAACTCAGAGAACTGGTCTATGAGCACCCGCTCCATCTGAATATGGGTCCAGAGACCAGACCAAAAAGAAGCTGTCTTCCTCTGAAGTCGGACTTCCAGCTGTCGAGACAAAAATATGTCCAAGTTTTCCTCAAATCCACCACTACAGGGAAGAGTGACAGATTTGTAGAGAGGAGACTTTTCACTGATGTACCAGCTATCAAATGGCCGAACCACAGTGATCTCGTGACCTCTGGCATTTAGTTCCTTTATGAGTACTTTCATGTTTATCCAGTGGCTTCCATCCAATGGGAACACCAGAATTTTGCCCCCTGATGTGCTGGATAGTTGCATGAACAGTAGAGCAAAGATGAACGGGAACAAATGAGGCTTCTTCATGATGGTCATCAGATGCCTTAAAAATAAACAGAAACAAGTCAGTAAAGAGTCTCACAGGTTCAAAGTCCTTTATGTTAATGTGCAGCTATGTTACAGCATGAAAATCATCTCTGGAAAACTGGTGGAAGCTGTTCATGTGGACATAAATTTGATAGTGTTCCCACATGAAATTGTAATATCTATACTCCTCTGTATTTTTATTCAAATATTATGCTGGGTTTTGTTTCTCTTACTAGTTTTGACATAAGTTATCTATTATTTGTGCTTTCTTTTTTTTAAAAAAATAAATATCACTGACATGTTTCACATGTCAAAATTGTCAGCAATTCCTCTTATAGGACTTTTTCTCGAAAGCCTTATCTTATCCCAAAAATGCATAATGTGTGCCAGAAAAATAGGTGTACACAAATAGGAGTAATAAATGAATGAGTTAATAAATAAACAAAGCATAATAAGAAACAAAATAGTGACAAAAAGACATGAAATATCAAAGCTTAAAGATAAGGTAAGTGATTCTACATGAGTTCTAACTCTTTAACACTTTTTCTCCTCATCATCTCTTAGCTAAACAATTTAAATTAAACAAAAATGGGACAAAACATTGTATAAGAAGGGTGAAAAAATCACAGCGATGTTAAGTAGTCGATGTAAGAGACAGAGCTGACCACAGTGATGAAACATAGCTCAGTTCAGTAGATTTATTGAGGGTCTTTTCATGTCTGTGCTCGAAGGGTCAAGTCTTGCTGATTAATTATGTATTAAGGTCCAAAGTATCAAGAAATAACTAAAGAAATTAATGAAGTCAAAAAATAAGGATACATCTATTTTTTTAAACATAAATCATCTCAAATTCTTCAGATTTATGCTGCTGCTCCCTGAAAGGGTCCAAACTCCTGCTGCCTGGGTTCACCAATACCCTTATTAGAAGTAGGCTATAATGTATATTAGTTACATTAAACTTTTTAGTTTTGATGTTCTTCATATAGTCTCCTACTAATGTTGTGCTTATGTTCCTTGTTTAAGGAGATAGTTAAGTAAGGCTTTTATTACGGATTTAAATCATTTTACTTCTGATCAAGCACAGGACCTCGGCACTTTTCGCAGGACGAGTGAGTTGGACAGCAAACAACTCACTGACTCAGAACAATCATTGATCAAAATGCAAACACAAGATCAAACCAAACATTTTTCAGCTCATACTTAAAGCACAAAATAATGGATTGATATGAATAAAATAAATCATCTCTTTCAAAGCTTGCTATGATTATTATTCTCATTATTATTTGCACCAAAGAGCGGCACACTAAACTAACTCTCTGACTTACATTTAACAGCCATATTAGATTTATCTTTTTTTTCCATCAGTGTCTGATGATATATTCTTACCCAAATCCAATAATGGCACCCCAAATTCTCGCACTGCAGCTGAAGTGTCCCTGATACTCTGTAAAGATTTATACTGTGTTAAACACACCTCTGTGTCCACCCTTTAATCTTGACAATATACAGTTACGTCCCACAGAGGAGATAAGGATCATGTCGTAAAATATATTTGCTGGTCAAAGAACTCCCACAGCAGAGTTCATGTTTACTTTAAAACTGAACAGCTTAATCTGTCCTGCCATCTAGTGTCAAATCAGAGCATAACTCTGAAAATGTTGAAACTTAACCTAGAGGCGACTGAGTCACACACACAAAAGGGCTACCCTACTGTATTTAAAAAAAAAAAAGATTAAATTACACCACAAATTACTGAATTATTTTTACAAAGTTTCCCTGCTTTGCCTCCCAGACACTCTACAAGTTAGGAATAACAAATGCAGTCCAAAATTGTTTTTGTTTTTTTCCAGAAAACACCTTTTACTTGTCCGTATTGCATGTTTTTTTGATAGAGTCCTCAGTATATAAACATTCAAATGGTACCACATTTTTAAGTAATGTATTTGTGGGTAACATGTAGTTGTACCCATGAAAAATTGGTCAAATCCTCTCTACCAATTTTGCCATTGACTCTTGCTTGGTGTATTGGCAATTTAACAATTTATTTATGTAATAAACAAAAAGTCTCAGTGGGATGTGGCAACATTTAAAAAGAAATAA
>JAOWBL010003603.1:0-12112 GCA_028564865.1 Zenarchopterus dispar | reverse complement strand
TGTGTGTGTGTGTGTGTGTGTGTGTGTGTGTGTGTGTGTGTGTGTGTGTGTGTGTGTGTGTGTGTGTGTGTGATGCTGATGGATGGATGAGCTTCACCGAAATTTCATTTCTCATTATTGGTGTTTTTCATTTTCACACAAGTCCAAGAATCTTGACTCACCTCTTCTTTCAGTCTCAAGATGAGGTGAGGTGATGTTTTTTTTTTCTTTCTTTAGTTTTCGTTTTTAATTTTTTGGATTCTTGAACAGATGATTGATGAAATCCTAGAAGTTTTTGTGGGGCTGTTAAAGATTTTCTGTATCCGTGTTCTAGTTGCAAAAGTCTTATCAAAGCACAATACCGCCAGTATGTAAAGGTGACGTAAAAGAAAATGTACTCTTCTTCTTGATATATTGTCATATTGTTAATATCGTGTTTATCCAAATGTTTTTGGTTGCTCTTTTTTTTTTCTTTCTTATGAAGCATACTCAGTACTGCCTGATAATCCTGTCTACATTCTTCAGGTTATATAGGCTGAACTATTTAGTTATCCAAGCATAAATAAAATGTAAATATCATTTTGGAAAATGGTTTGTCTCCTGAGCTTTTCTTCTTATCAGAGTTCACCTTCTGTTTCCTTTAGGTGGCTGAATGAGCAACAAAATATATCTTTCAGCACCAGATACTTTGTTCTTTTTTTTTCTTTTTTAGTCAAAAATAGCTGTCAGGAAATCTGATTAAGCGTCATCTCTGGCATTTACCCATCACTATTCTCCTCTAATCAACATGTTATCTCCTGATTTGCCTCACAGAACATTTTCTTTGCAATAATTCAGCATTAAGTAAAGGGTTTGTGGGCAGGAGTGGGGTAATGAACTGTATATTGCTTCTCAGTGTCAACCATTCATTTGTGGTGTAGTCACACAACTACAAGCCTCATCACTGGTGCTTTTGTGGCCAATGTGAAATTTAATTACAGTTTTAGTTGCTGGATGACAAAAGGGCAGATGAGAAATATCCCGGTCTAATCAGGATTGTCATTCAGCCAGTCTCTCCACACGCCGAGTGACTTCTCTCGTTTTCCACTGTACATCTGGTGCCTCTGACTGCTGCCCTCGAATCACAAAAGCAGCGGATGCACGGCTCTGTGAACATTAGAGAATTTTAACAGAAATCATGTTTGTTCTTCAGTCAGCTGCACACCAGAGATCAAGAGTCACTCCAGGACTAGAAGTTTGCTTTTGCCTTATCATTTTTTGATGATTTTACTGAAAATGCGCTCTTCTGTGTTGTTCATCAAATGTGAGCATGCATTCATTTTTCATGATTTCAGCGGAGAAACCTCAGCTGGTAGCCATGCTCTAATATACGAGCTTAAAGCTGCAGATAAAGAATCTGTTGGATCTGATGAAAAATTTTTAAAAAATCCTTTTTGAATGTCTGATACATGACTACTGATGGTTTTATTAGTTTCTGTTGTACCTGCCAAGAAGACAAATAATCAAGAACTATAAAAAAGGGGGGAGAGGGGATGTTCATTTCCTGCTGGCATTTGTGTCTGTCTAAACGACAGACTGTGACTCAAAGATTGTAATGGGGGTCAGGATGCAATAGAGCTGCTTGCCAGTGACAGAAATCCTGCAGGAGATGCTTGCTGCATCCTGATAAGTCTCAACTGGCAAAGCAGGTGGGGGTTGTGTGGGAGGTGGTAACACCAGCGGGGAGTTCAGACACACTGAAAATCATCCTGAGTAATTCCGGATTATCGTGACTTTTTTTTTTTTTTTTTCATTCCTGAGGCTGTTAATTGCTCAGCTTCACGTGTCACCAGCAGATTCAGAAATCTTGGCAAATGCTCCTCTCTGGGTGGGGTTAAAGCATTATGTGTCCTCATTCCCCCCTGGATATAAAGATCAGAGATGACTGATCCCTTCTTGCTCTCACCTTGCTGGTTGACATGCAGCCAATCTGTGGACAATACAAGAAGCAAAAGCTCCTGTAATGGGATCTGTGCCAAATTGTCTTCCGCCCTTTTTAAAAGGCTGGAACACCTTCAGCTAATCTCTGCAGATTGTTGTTCTGCCTTAATGAGACTTTTGGTTAACTTATGTTTTCACACAAACATCTGGCACTATAATCTCGCATGCTCTTCTTAAATTGGAGGTAATTTTCTCTTCATCTTGTTATCTCATCTTGTTATTGACTGGGACACAGATATTAAACTCCCATTGTGCAATCCTTCAAAGTGATGAGTTTTGTTTTGTCATTATCTGCCTCCACTAAAAATCAATGGTTCAAAATTGATTCACCTGTATTTCATTGTACACTGGGTTTGCTTTTACCAGCACTAATGAGTGTTGCTGGTGTTTCCCCCTATTTATGTTATTCCACTGTTGTTTTATTGTTTACAGACAAATGCTGGAGGGACAAAAATGGATATTTAACTGACTTTTTTTTTCTTTTTGATTTTGTGAGGCTTTAGACTTTCACTTGACCATTCAGCATTTAAGAGACAGATTTTTAAATGGTCTCAAACTAATGTATCATTAATTATAAACCAATGATGGAAAATGTTTTAGTATGAAATTAGCAATTCTGAGTGCTTTCACTCAAAGTTTTAAACATATTTCAATGTCAGTAGTCCTTTTTTTAATTTAATTTTTTTTCAATTCAATATTTTGACTTTTTCTCCCCATTAGTACATAAAAAGAGAAACACTGAATTATAATCTCATTTTATTGAGGGGTTTTTGTGTGTGTGTGTGTGTGTGTATGTGTATTTTTGTACTTAGACCTGTTGTGCTGACCCAGAAGAGGCCGCTTTGGCCTTTTGACTCCTAGCGTGCACCCTTACAGAAACCAACCAATGTCCTAAATTTTCCACATATAATCACCAGTGGAAAAATGTGGTCACATGTGGAAAATGTGACACCACACGTTATATTATAATATAGCACATCTGAAACACATGTTTTCATGCAAATCATGTGTAACTAATATGTTATTACTATGTAACTAACATATTATTACACGTTTTGTGTTCGTTACATGTGACAAATATTTCCACTCAAAATTGTGATGATTTGTATCACATATGATATATAAATATCCTTGAGTTGTTAATCACATAATATGGAAAACGTGTGGGATCATATCTGGTTTTTGTTTTGTTTTGTTTTGTTTTGTTTTGTTTGTGTTATAACGTTTAATGTTTTGACAGACTAAGCAAGTGAAGCAGAGCTGCCTCAGTATAAAATGTTGACACCAAATGCAGAGTCTTTAAAGTCTGCATTTGGGAATTTGTATGGGGATCACAAGGGATCTGTTGATCTGGGGATTTCAGCTGGTTTGGGTTTTATGTGTTCTTTACTTTGCTGTTCTCCTTGTGTTTTGTTGTTTTACTGCTGTGATTTCAGAGGATTTGTTTTGTTCATCTTCTGTGTTTTTTTTCTAGATATGTTTTGATTTTTTTATGTTGCCCTTATTAAGAGTCTATTCTTCTGTTTAGTTTTGCCTTTTTCTTATCTGCTCTTTTGTGCGTTAACTGCTTTGCTCCTCTTATTGTCTTATTTTGAAAGTGTTATTCTTTGTCTTAGGTTTGATTTCCTGACAATCCTGATTACTTTCACCTGTGTTTCGTCATCCCCCGTCTCTATATATCACCCTGCTTTTCTTTCCTTCCCTGCTGCTTTGTGGCGTTCTGTTCTGCTGTGCTTCTTTTATGGCTCCTGTGTTCTTGCTCTTTCTCCTAGTGGCAGTTTTTACTCTTTTTTTTGTTTTGTTTTGTGTCATCCTGCAGTGGTAGCGCTTTTGGTTTACATAAAAAGTCATGTTTCTCCTGTCTCCCAGTCTCTGACATTTGAGTCCTTTACCCCCAAACTCCTCTCAGGGAATGGTTTCACTTTTGATCCCACAGGTGTCACATGACTTATACACGGGTTGTACTTGGCCTTCACACTTTAACACTATTAAAATGTTACAGAATCACATGTTTGCCATCAGCAAAGTACATGTTTCATGTGGTTGCATATTCTGTGAACAAATTTTCTTTAAAGACTTCAGTAGCATCTTTAATCTTTTATCTACGAGATAAACTAGAAATGGGAACGTTGCCCTTCAGTCCTCCTAAAGAGATGTCATCCTGTGTTTCTGATGAAGGCCACAGTCATTTTATTCTGAACATTGTATGGTTTTACTTTATGTATGCTTCTTGAGATTGACAGATATGGATTTTTCTGTAGCTGGTGCTGATTATTAAAAGGAAGGCTAGACAATAATCGGTCTATTACAATATTATCACCGCATTTCCTTTTCATATCTCAGTAAAGAGACTGAAAAATGAATATAAATTGTCATTGAAACTTTAGGGTAAAAACAGAAATACAGATGGAGAGAAAAATAGTGGTAATCAATTAATTGCCATTCTTGATAATCAGCATTGACCATAGAAAAACCCATATCGGTGCAGATGTTTACAATTATATTCATTAGGGGGGGGGGACTGGCTGATTCTCCAGATTGTGTCCATTCTCACAGTCCTGCCAGCATGTCAGATGAGTCACATTTCTGGTATAAATTTATCTGGTCAGATCTCTTGGTGCAATTAGGATGCTCAGCAGTTTCACATAGATAAGGCTGTGACCAACTGCTCTGAGCTCCACTTTATACTGAGCTCATTAAGATGATTAACTATTGTCACATAGTCAATTTTTGCTCCACTGGCAGACACTGGCTTTAGATGACAGACTTGGCCTGCTTGATTTGGCCTTTCGTTAGTTTAAAGTATAAGCTCTTATTCTTTGGTTCATTATCGCTCCTGTGAGGGGGCCTGCAAAAGCAAAAACCAAATCAATCTTAGGGAAATCTGAAGCAATCTGAGTGCAGCACATCAGATACCCTTGCATCCCCTGAAAGAAGATTCAGGTGCACCCTCTTCCAAAAAACACAATGTAACCCCTCCTGTCTCTCATTTGCACTCATACAGGCTCACTCTGATCAAAACACAAACAAACTATGCAAACAGATGGGATGCCATGTTTTATACTGCTGTGGCTCAGTGCTAATTGGTGGGAAGTGTAATGACATCAAAGTTTGAAAACAAGAAAGCGCTGTGATTCGGGTGTAGGACCCCAGCTGCTTCGCTCATCCTTGGTGTTTACTTCGTACAGACGCAGCTTCAGAGGCTCAAAGCCCTCAGCCTGCTTCTGTCATCTGATCAAAGATAATAAAACTGAAAAGCATCTAAAGAAGGTCATGTGTCACTTCAAAACCCGTTCCTGTACAGGGGAGCAGTGGAAGTGATTTAGATCACCTGGTAAACAAGGAAGGAGCTGGTCCAGTAATTTATGAGCCCCCCTGTTGAGATGAAGGAAACCTAGTGTCAGATTTATATGGTAGCCCTGTTTATTAGTAACCATCCAGAAGTATATATGCTTTTGAAATAATTTAAACTATTATAGTATTATCATTAATCACTTTGGTTCATCTTACGAGCTACCATGACATCATGCTCTGACCTTTTGTATTACAGTACTGCTTATATCCTGTATGACTGTGCAAGACAACAGTAAAAGTTGCCTTTCAGACTTTTTAATTTCCATTGAGAGTTTAAGGATTTTAGAATTGTTTCACAAAAAAGTTGTCATTTTTGTCTTTAAATTATGTCTCTTTCTTCTTCAAGGAATAATCCAAAATATTTTTTCTACTGCTTGACCCCAGAGGTCTTGTGCTTCTCCTTTGTCTACTCCTGGTTTTCAGTTTACACCTCATACTTATGTGATTTATAGTAAACATAAACTCATTAGACCCAGTTCCATCCTTGAAAGCTATCTGTTATTCTCTTTGGAGATTATATAAAGTTGGATACAGAACTATTTGAGATATGAATATGTTTATCCATCATTCATTGCCATAAGGGAAGCAGTGAGTCTAAGCACACTGCAGGAGTCAAGGACCGGCCTTAGTAACAAGAAGATCAACAAGTTCTGCTACAGATGGCTGATCTCAACATAATCAAGTTGTTGATCCAAGTCATAGATCCAGACTCCAACCTAAAATCTGAAGAAGGTTCAGCAAATGATGGAGGGTGGGGGAGTGGGGGGATTACTTTTTATGTAGCATGCAGTCCATGAAGAATTTGAACAGTTTTAAAATATGTTTCACCCACTTTGCAGAAAGTTTACTGAGGAGATTATGTTTGTCCACTTTTAATTCAGTTTTAGAATCTTTGATTGGGCCTGTGCCAACCCAATCTGGTGATTTAGTTTTGTAAAAGTCAGGTGAACGCTGAGGTTTGCAGATGTGGGGTGCAAGTAACAATGATATGTCTTTCAATAGATAAGAATTCATAAGAATGATATTAGATCAGACCAAAGGTACCCAAAAAAATACACAGTGAAACAGGAACAGTCAAGTAGCAGAACCTGTATTTTCCAGTTCCTTTTTAGAACATTTGAAGTCATGAATGCTGGAATATTTTACAGCCCCACGTTGCAAACTACAACATGAAACGGGTATGAAGAAAAATGGGTCACAGAAACAGGAAAAAAAACACAGGTATGTGTATGCAGATGATGCAACGGCATGATCTCAAGCCCTTTAAAATAAGATTAAAAAGACAGGTTTATAAAAACAACAAAAATCATATTAACAATGAAAATAATCTTTAGTACAGCAAACAAAAAACAATCAGTGAAAACAATAACAGTGACATCTTGATTATCAATACAATCATATAATCATAAGCACAAGATGAGCGATCATAATTTGACTCTAATAATGTAACAGTAAGAGGAGTCTGTTTTATGAACTAAGCACTGGTTTATGTATGATATGAACTGGTTTAGTTAGCGCTCATAATCCACTCTCATTCCACTATTCATTCCTAATCAACTAATTTACCGCATAAAAATAATGTTCAGGGTATTTTTTTAATTGGTCAGTCAGTCGGGCATGAATGGATGGATGGATGATGGACGGACGGATGGATTTCATTGCCACATCTCACTGTAACACTAAAAATAAACAGTAGGGGGCGCCGTCATATTGTAAACACTACCCAAAAGTCGTTCTCGCGGGAGTTCCGCGTCTACACCGTCGCCGACATTTGGAGAGGACATGGCGGCCAGAGGGGGGTTTCAGTCGGGACCAACGGGTGGTGGTGGTGGAGCAGTGGGACCTGGACCCCCGGTACCGGGTGCAGGACCAGGGATGGGTCCCGGGACTCCTTCTGGGAGGATGGGACCGTCGTCAGCCGCTCAGAACCACATGTACCGCTCTCCGATGCCCGGGCCTGGGTACCCGGTAAGTTATCGCTCCATCTTCGCTGCTCGCTCGTTAGCCAGTCCGCAAGAACAAAGCCGCTCGTTGCTGCTTTGTCAGTAGCAGCTAACGGGGATCTCTGTCCCGTTATGAGCCAGAGCTGACATGTATTAGAAGCCCCGTCGAATAGTAAGAACTCATGCCCAACATTTGAATCGCTCACAACAATTGACTGTCAAAGCTGAGGTTTATTTCTTGTTTGAATTTTCTGAACCTCCCGCCTGCTAACATTAAAGTTAGCATGTTAGCATCTTAGCTTACTCGGTTAACGCTGCTTCAACTGTGTCCTTTTCTCACTCATATTACATCAATATTGCTCTACTTATAGACAAAGTTAAAGTAAAATTAACCTATAATGTTTAAAAGTCTTGTATTGATAGGATTGTGTTGCATTCAAATCAGAAGTTGAAAAGTCAAAGTCAAGTTTTGAATGAAAAGCTGCACTGACGTCAGTTACCACTATACGTCTAAGATGTTTGGATCTTTTTTGTAACTCTTAACAGACATGTAAAATTATTTGGTGTTAGAATAGTCTACTGAAAATTAATCTTTATCTTATTTTAACAAGGACATACTGAAAAATTATATATTTGCTTTCTTGTATGTGGATCACAGCAATAAATGGGATGGATTGAATATGATCAGATATCATATTCATTGATATATATATTTATTGATCCCCGAAGGGAAGTTATATGGTATTTGTAAAGAGATATGTAATATGTAATGTAAATAGATATGGTAGTTGATTATATGATTTACAATCTGCCTGAATATGTAATGTAACACGATTTACCTTTGATCGGATATAACTTGATTACATGTTCAGGTTCAGATCATATACAGTATGGCCCTTATCTTAGATTCATCCCAAAATTCTCTAAAATTCCAGCAAAACTTGTATTTTCTATTATAGATTTGCATTATTATCTATGAAGCGCTTTTCATTTTATGGTATTATCAGAGTCATGATTGCCACCTTAAGCTGAAACAAATAAATCCAGTAATAGATGTGTGATAGATGTGATTGGAGTTTGGGGATTTTAAGACGTTTGTAGTTGTGTTTTAGCATAATGTAAATAGATGAAGTTGTGTCACAGACCTTAGTTTGTTTGTTTCCAGGTGTTCTGACTGTATTGCGTAGATTAGGGGTATAATATGATTGTAATAGGCATCAACATTATACATGAAAATCAAGAGTTGTGGGGAGAGAGAAAAAAAGTGTGAAAATAACAAAATCACTACAGTCAAAACAAAAATGACCACAAGTTTCTATATAGAATCTAGGCATTATAATTCAAAATATTTATTTAACTGGAAATGAGTGGAAATATTTATTTTCTATATTTAATAACTTAGAGCCTTTGTTAAGAAGAAATGTGTGGGTCAACAACACCCACCCATTGGATGTTTTATTTTTTTCTGGTGTAAACTGTATATGCTAATATTGAAATTATTTATTGATAATTTTAAGATAACTGATTTCATAGTAACTGAATTCTTTGGTGTTAACACTGTTACAGATTCATTCACCTCTTAAGATTGCATTCATTTCCTCCCTTTCACTGAAAATCCACCTGTTGTGACTAATGCAGAAATGGTCATTCAAAAAGGTTTCTCAGTAGAATGCAAGGTATGTCTTACTTCTCTTATTTTTGAGTTAAACTGAATTTTGAAGGTAGTGCAGGCAGAGGTTCTTTCATCTGAGAAGAGCAAAAGTTTACCTCATCAGCTAATCTGAACAAAGTCTGAGTTGTCCCGAGTCAACAACTTACTTGTCAAGTAACAGGAGGGTGTGGGTCTGTGTTAGTGTGAATAAGGAACACATTAAGTGCTTGTAGAATCCAGATGAGGTTGGTAGGCGATATGTTGTATAAGTATGGACTATTTACCACTCCTAATAGCACTGAATATAAAATCATACATTCATTGTCATTAAGTGACTATGCGTCCTACCCTCATGCGTGTGTGTTGTATTAACAGGGTGCCATCTCCAGCTTTGATGCGGTTTGTCTTGGGGTGTAATGTTTGATTGAAATGCTAAAGTATTTATCACTGATCTGCAGCAGTTGAAGAGTTAAGAAAAACTGCTAAAGCAGTTTGAAGCACAGCTCAGCGAAAGGATGTTTTATCTTTTTTCTTCCGGCGTCCTTGGCTGTTTTCACTCATGCTCACAGTCTTTCATAGCAGTCAAAGAGGATGCTTCATTCTCTGAATACTACAGAGATCCTGTTGTTCTCGGGAAAACCAAGGTCATACCGTTGTATAGTGTAAAAAGCTGTAAATGTTCAACACACAATCCCTTTCTGCCTACACCATTCTGTGTGAAAAGGCAGTCTGTATTGTTGAAGGCAGTCACTCTTCCTCCCTTCCACCTTGGACTGAGTGTTTTGCTTTCATCTGTCTCATTTGTTAGACTGACTGCCAGGGGGAAAAGCTGTAATCAGTGATTTGTGATATATCTATCTCTCTCGCCTGCACTCATGCAGTCAAATACAAGAAGTCGCCTGTTTGAGTTCCTAGCACATGGCTTGGTGAGTTTGTTATGGTTGCTGTTCTGCATTTTCCTTATCCATAAGGCATGCAGCAATTTAATGTGAGGTTTCTTATAACAAGCAATAAATATCAAAGATTTACTTAATCATTCATTCAGTCATGATGTTCTGTGTTTGTTTTTCTTGAGAAATTGTTGTTTTGTGATTTGGTTGACGTATTTTAAAATTGTTGCATTCAGCGCTTCGGATTTCAAATGCAGTGTTGCATAACATGACAAAATTATTATATGAATGCATGTTATCCATGTGAATTGAAGTGGATACAGTTTATTCTTTTCACTCTGTGTATTATGAATTTCTTTCACATTTGTTTGTATATGTGTATACCACATTTATTTAATATAAAATAGAGAGTATAATTAATCACATTGCAGATTTAGTTGCAGTCTTTGACACATTTTAGCACATTATAATGTCTGCAAGTTGCACCAAATAGGCGTCGGTTTCTGAATTTTTCACGTGAAGGATTTTTTTCACAGCTTCATTTGTGTTTTTATAAGCCTTTGTTTCTGTTTCTTAGTAACATTTTCGGCAAGGCTTTTAGTTGTTTTTTCTGTGATTAAAGCACATCACTTGATCTGCAGTTGAAGCTGCTTATGTGCAGTTTACATGTGTGTGGACAGTGCCGGTGCCAGATCAATTTTTATGCTGTCGTCATGAAGGATCTGGGATTTTTCGTGACTTGAGCACTGTATTCCCACTGCAGTTTGGTGGACAGCTAGAAAAGTGTTGCTTCCATGATATGACAATTTACATCCTGGCCAGCGCAACTGCACAGGTTGGTAATATCCATGAAAAAGGCTTATATGAAGAAATCGCAAGCATTTATGGGTTGGAGCAAACCTTTTTATTGAATTATTCAGAACATTTTTACTCTAAAAAAACCCCCTCATTTTATAAGATGCTAGAAAGCCCATCTCAGTTTAATGTGGAGAAAAATACCATAATTTTAAATTCCCTCTTTTGCGTGCCAAAACTCCATTCCACATTTCCTTTTTACTGTAAGACAAGTTACCACTGAATACCAACACTGTCCTTCAGAAAAGGATTTGCATTGTCCAGAGAGCATGAATTTCTTTTTGATTTTACAAGCACACAGTACTGACCATCCACTGAATATAAAATTAACCAACACACATTAAAGGTTTGAGGGGGTTTTTTTTGTTTTGTTTTGTTTTTTTGTTTTTTTTTTAACTGAACATGTGCAGAAAGAACACATCTTGTTTATATTTTACGACAATATGCAGTGTTACTTTAGAATAAAATGTAAAAAAAAAAAAAAAAAAAAAGCTTCTAGTGCATTTGCAGGGCTGTCATCATTACCTATATTTTAAGAGTACATTTTTTTCTGAAAAGCCAACCATAATTCATTGGTGGCAGAAACCTCTTTTAAACACAGTGCCTCCAATTTAATTATCATTTTGTTCTCTATAGGGGGAATCTTTAAAAGAAATGAATTGGTGCTGTTCGTGGTTATCACTCTGATCAACACTAATAGCAGTTCTACTTCAGTTTCACTTAAAACATAAATTATTTTAAAAATACGTCCCCATCAGTTTCTGATTGAATGAATTTGATTTCAGAATAAGATCATTTTTTTCTTTTTTAAAAAATAATCTTCTTTGGGGGTAACTGCTTTAATGGATGCTTCTATCTTTTTTTCTGCAGAGACCAGGCATGCCTCCATCTAGCCGTATGCCCCCACAGGGACCAGCCATGGGCCCCCCAGGATATGGCAGCAGCCCCGTGTCTCGCCCTGGGATGCCCGGCGTGATGGACCCTTCTCGAAAGAGGCCGGCCCCCCAACAAATTCAGCAGGTTCAGCAACAGCAGAACCGCAACCACCAGTAAGTCCTTACTCATTTTCAACTAGGCCATGATTCTTAGTTCCAAAGGACGATACTTAAATTATATAAGTTGGTGCCTTATATAGTCACCTGCAATGATTTCAGTCCAGGGAAAATTGTATCTGATTGTGCTGATGGTGATCAGAGATCTTTGTGGGTCTGGTGATGGATCTAGTCACTCTCACAAATAACTTTTTTTTTTCTGTTAACCGCAAACATTGCTGCAATTTTTAAGACGTACAAATAATTTAAGTACATACAAACAAATGTGATTTATTTCATTTGACTCTCCTAAACAGACAACCAAATTCCCATATTATTTAATATTGTGACCTTTTTTTTTTTTTTTTTGTGCCTGCGCGACCTACTTTCACCAAACTTTAATTGGCCTCACGTTTCCTCTAGAATACT
>JAOWBL010003600.1:0-12115 GCA_028564865.1 Zenarchopterus dispar | reverse complement strand
GTATTTGCGTGCAAAAACAAAGAAAACAGAGCGCACCGAAACACCGTGGCGACCATACTCGGCGCCATCTTGTGACGTATTCCAGATATAAAGTACAGTGGATGGTACATCGTAATTTGGGTTTGCTTCACTGACTCAGGCCCTGGACCATTTGGCATCATCATGGGGAAATAAATTTCCCAGTTTACCAAAATATCCTATTCTATTCTAGATGCAGGATAAAGTCAAGGTGGCTGTATGCCAGTGAAAACTTAGTGGAACCTGAGTGATGCAGCAGGGCAGTGAGGCTTAGCATGGAAGCAACTATATAACCCCTTGGTGCTGCACTGTCAGAGATGCTGAAAAAAGATCTTAAGAGAGCCATTCACACCTGGCATCCATCTAAGGAGAGCTGTTCACACCTGACATCCTTTAAATGTGCCTGATCTCAGGCGGTTTTGTAAAACAGAATTCTAAGTTCTATTTTTCACAATTGAAATACAGAAGTTTGTTATTTTGTCAAAATTTGGCTACACAAATTTTTTTCTGGTGTCAATTTAGAACATTTACTGCAAAATTCAAAACAAAATCCTGGCAGTATGTTCACTTTTTGTAACCTGCACCCAGAGATGGTGCCCTATCTATTCAGGGCTTGTAAAAAAACAATCAAAGTTTGTGGTGAGATGCAAATATGAATGTCATTAAAACTTCCATAAAACAACAAAACCAGGCTCAGCTTAAGGCTTTACAACAGTACTGTAGATTAATTGTGACCGGGAAAATAGCAAAAGGAAAAGATATTGACTTTTATTCACTTATTTGAAACTTGTTACTGACTTGCTCATTACTCTCTGAAAAGAGAGATCGCTTTACAATCCAAACTTCCATAAACCTTACCTAAAATCTAAAACAACCACCTCCATAAAAACAATAATCATGCATAATTTAAAGCACCCACTCTGTGCAAATGCAACATAGGTTATGTTTTCAAACATATTGGATTTTTTTTTTTGGTCTATTTTGCATTTACTCAGACAAAACTATGTTGTTGGT
Organism: Zenarchopterus dispar; assembly: GCA_028564865.1. Lineage (NCBI taxonomy): Eukaryota > Metazoa > Chordata > Actinopteri > Beloniformes > Zenarchopteridae > Zenarchopterus > Zenarchopterus dispar. Next base: position 11,083 of record JAOWBL010003600.1, on the reverse strand, counting down.
TTATGTTTCCTATATATGGCCAAAAAATATGGCCAAAATCTTAGTTGAATTACAATGACATGACAAGTCTGGCTGCAGAATCATTGTGTAAAGGGTAAAAGAAACATCATCCTTATTAGAGAATATGGAAGTTTGTCAAGTTTATACATCTAATTTATATGTTTTCTCACATAAAGCCAGTGGAACGAAGCTGACGATAAATCAGGGCAATGAGTGTGTGACTTTACAACCATCTGAGAGGGCTCAACAGCACATTTGGCATAATGTTTGAAATAGTACACTGTTGGCAATATGTTTGAATGATCATAGTTCTTGTATTGTCAGGAAAGTCATTGTGTGACTGTGCCAGGCTCCATGAATCTGCATAATCTCAAGGAGAAGCTGCTCACCCTCAGAGGCATTTATGTCGCTGACAGGATGGCCCTTCCATCACAGTTTTATGTCACTGCAACAGAAAATAAGTTGGGGAATGTATATGAAAATATGAGTTTGGTGAGGAATGAGGATCATCATTGTTTATGGCTGTGGCATTTGTCAGCTGCTGAGATGTGAAGTATTTGTCCATGAGGCGTTTCATGGCTTGCCTGCTGTGGAGAGGTAATATTAGACTTGCTGTTTGTATAACTCCTAGAACCACGTGGAGTCATAAGCCAAAGCTTTCCTAAGATTCATTTTGCTTAATACACGACCCATGAATCAATCAAAGGCAGATTATGGCATAATTTACGTATAACCTATGCCCTGAGAAAATATGTAATTGCCCTTAGCACAGATTAATCAATACTCATTCCCTGAGTGCACTGTTTCTCCAGGCATCTGGAAGGTTGAGTATTAACCTACTCAGCAACCATTTGATAAATGGCTCAAAGAGAAAGTTGTTTATTTTCTCATTGTTTGAGTAAGGCGAGGGGTGAATGAATTTGCTTTGTCATGGATTGTTTCAGGGTTGTAACTTTAAAACTCAAATGCAGAGATGGAGAATTGATGCTGGGTTGATTTTATTATTCAAGAGGCAGTATTGTTTCAGGAGGCTGAGCTGGGAGAGGGATTTGAATAGTAGAGGCAACTATTTCTAATGACATATGTATTAAATAAGAAAGAAAAAAGTAATGAAAAACAAGTTGGCAAATGTGGTTGGATGACATCAGATGATAATTAGCATATTCCTGATATCATCGTGTTTTGAATCATTTGCATCCTACTTTGAGCCAGCCCTTCACATCTGTTTCTTTCTCATCTTCTCTCTGTGCTCACATGTTCTACATATTAATACAATCAAATTTCCAATCTACCATATGAACATATTTTTCTCTCTGTTGTCAAACAGAATAAAACAAGTCTCAGACGTGACATGGTCTGGGTGAGCTGATTCTGATTTTTTTTTCGCTCCCCAGTGGCACGGATGACCAATGTATGTTAAGCAATAATAAAGAGCACAATTTCAGATATTCTCAGATCCGTCATAGATCTTACTCATAAATAAGTGTCATGTCCTGGCTAGCTGCCTTAGCAGCTAGCCAGGACATGACACTTGTGGGACAGTGACACTAGTGGGACAGTTTGACATCCCTTTCATAAACCCATATTGTACTCCCAATAAAAAATACACAGCATTAAAACTGAGATATGTTGCCATTTCATGGAAAATATATTATTTTGAATTTGATGGCAGCAACACATCTAAAAAAAAAGTATACTTTTTAGTTTTGTGGGACTTTTTTGAGACACTACAGATGATGGAGACTATTTAATCTCTGTATAAATGTTTGTCATCATAGATAATACAAGAAAATAGGAGAATTGTGCATAGCAGAACAGAAGTTGTCCCATCCTAGTCTCCATCTCCTTAACAGAAAAATGATTCCAATTATGTGGTATCCCCTCTTATTTTAACTACCTTTTAAATTATTTACCCTTTGGGGATAAATAAAGTAGTTTTGAACTGAATTGAATTAATGGTTGTCTGTAAATGTTGAAGTAGAGAGGAGGCCAGTTGCTTGAGTTTTTGGAGAGAAATATTGTCCAATTCTTGTCTGATGTAGAATTCTAGCTGCTCAACAGTCCTGGGCCTTCGTTGCCGGATTTTTTATTTCATGATGCACCAAACATTTTCTATTAGTGAAAAGGACTGCAGATAGGTCAGTTCAGCATATGGACTCTTCCCCCATGAAGCCATGCTGTTGTGAGGGATGCAGTGTGTGGTTTAGAATTGAGTTGCTAAAATATGCAAAGCCTTCCCTGAAGAACATCTGGAAGGAAGCAGATGTTACTCTGAATCCTCCATGTACTTTTCAACTTTGATGGTGCCTTGGTAGACGTGGAAGCTACCCACATTCAGTTGTTTTAAGTCGAGGTTGAAAACATTTTTATTTGCTGTTGCATTTCACACACAATGCACTGCAACCTTTATTTCTTACATCTCATTTGTTTCATTCTTTATAAGTTATGTCTGTCTGCAATTCTGCTTTTAAATTCTTATTTTTAATGCATTTTTTAGAATATTTTTATGTAAAGCACTTTGAATTGTCTTGTACGTAAAATGTGTAAATTCCAAGCTAAATGTCAAAATAAGTAAATGAGACTATTTTGGCTTTCATAAAATGTTTATTAATAGTGGAGATAAATACTAGTGACGTATTTGTGCTGCCAAACAGATAATAATTTGAAGAGAACTGTCGTGTTTTTAGTATGTGCTATCATCAAAGTATTTCTAATCCAATAAAACAATGGTTCCATAGATGCAGCCTAAATCAATACTAGATTGAAAGGTTTATTGTTGTTTTTTTCCTATTTCATTTCATGTAATTGACACTTCTTGCATGGTGGTACATTGTAATAAGCTTTTTTCTTTCCTTTTTTGTTTGTTTTCTTACTGGACATATAACTGTCATTTTTGTTAGCTGTTTCCGTGTCATGCTATGGTTGGACTGAGCTCATCAGTGTGTTGCTGCCATGGCCTGTGGGAATGTAGTGCTTTAAAAATCACACTGTGTTTTAATGTAAAATCAAACAGATCTTAACCATAAATCTAGCAGCCCATGTTCCAGCAAGAATAATCTCACTGGGAAAGATTACCATCAAAGTGTCAGGCTTTGATGTCTAGGTCCAGCAACCAATTGCATGTAGCACACACAATTTTGCACAGAGAGATATTGAATGGTAGGCAGATATCTCCAAATTATTTTACTCTCTCCTTATCATAGCTGACAAAGAAATTAAATATTGATTCCTGGTGTCACACCGCAGGCTGAAATTACCCATTCTCTCTGCTCTCTTGCACACTCTTCCTCCCCTCTCACTCTCTTATTCTCTTTCTCCTACTAGTTCACCCCCTTTTCTATGGCTCTCTTCTTTAATATTACCTCTCTAAAGGACTTTCCCCTGGCTGTTTCTGTTTTGTGTGTGTGTGTGTGTGTGTGTGTGTGTGTGTGTGTGTGTGTGTGTGTGTGTGTCTGTCTGTGTCTCTTTCCTACTTTGACACCCTCTCAATGCACTGACTGGATGTAAGAGAGCAGAGGAGAAAAGTGGAGCAAGGCCTGGCTTTAAATCTTCTCTCTAGCTGATGAAATCAATGTTTATCTCTATATAACCACGCTTGGTGACTTAAGTTAACTTTTTTCCCTTTTCTTGTGCTGGAATTGAAAGACTTTACAGACCTTTAAAGTGTTGTACAAATGCCACCACCTCAGGTCAGCTGAAATGTCCTCAAAAGCAGCTGTATATCTCATAAAATCCGATGAAAAAAGGGGTGATAGGTTGAAATAGAATTTTATCTAATATAGCAATCTAAAATATCTTTCCTCTGTTGTGGGGAATTCAAGATGCCAACCAAAGTCAAGAGGATTTTTTTTTTTAATGGGCAGGTTTCCTGAAGGTTTCCCAAACTATAATTACATTACTTCCCCAGAAATATACACCGCAATTCAAACCCCTTCCTTTTTGTTAAATGTGGGATTTACTCTTCTTTAGCTGCTGTCTTGTTCCCTGTGCCATCTTTTCTTCCTTCATTACTTTCACGAGTCCCAAGATGTCAACTGTAGACCTTTGAGCCAGTTGTACTGTTGTTCAAGTGTTACCTATTACTATAAAGCAGTGCTTCTCAATTATTTTCTGTTACCACCACCACCCCTTCGCCCCAGGCCCCCCAGCGCCCCCAGGACAAAAGAAAAATATCCCCCACCCCACTCTCCCCCATGAGTGTCATTTGTCTATGAAATTGTTATACCTTGGAATAACACTGTATTATTAACATTAAAGAAAACAAAAAAGAAAGAAATTTAGATCAATCTACAACAAAGAATAACTTTATTAAAATTGTTTTTGGTCTGTAACATAAAAGACATAAAATGCATCAATTTGCCTGACATTAAAAAAATCTTTATTTTAACTACATTTTTTGACCAACTGAACCATTTGATACTGCAAAATAAAATTACTGAAAAAAAAATATAAAAAAAACTCAAGCAGCTTATCAGCGTGATTGGGGTGTAATTGTCTTTCAGTGACGCCTTCATTTATTTGGCTTCATGCTGTCCACTGCCAACATTTTCAGATACAGTAACAACACCGGTCTTTCCTCGTCTCCCACTGTAGTCACAGTGAAGCCAAGCGCTACATATGCTTCATCATAGTTCCTCGTCTTAGCTTTCAGGTGACTTTCATTTGTCTCTTTACCTCCGACGGCAAAAAAGAAAGAAAGAAAGAAAGAAAGAAAGAAAGAAAGAAAGAAAGAAAGAAAGAAAGAAAGAAAGAAAGAAAGAAAGAAACCCACCATAGAGCTAATACTCTGGGTGCAACACTCTGACAATGAGAGCGTCGCTGCCACCTACTGCAGTGGACGTTCACACGAGCATCAGGCTCAACACAAGCTTTAACTGCAGGTGTTATCTACTCGGTAGTTGTTTGATGTACATTTCACTGGAACACTACTGCTGATCCAAGATATTGGATGAACTTCTTTTGAACTCAATTTGTGTGCACGCCTGTGATTAGGGAAGGTACCACTACCACTTAACATTCTAATTTGTAAATAAATGTGCTATTGGACAAATGCTGGCGCACTTGCCTCTAGTTCCCATTTCAAACAGAAATTCTATATGACATATTAAACATCAGTACTCAGGCCAGAGATGCAAAAATGTGGATGCTGCCAAAGTTGGCTTTAGAAGCTACTGAATTATGCAGTACACTTGGATTTCAGGTACTGCTTGTATATTTGTGTAGTTTTTGTTACATAAATAAGAATGTATTTCAGTGCCAAGATAAAAGAATTTGGACCCTTTGGAGGTAATTGTTTTTCTACATTAGCTTAGCACAGTGTTTCTCAATTCCAGTCCTCATGGGACGCTATCCTGGAGATTTTAGATGTGGGTGTATGTGTGCTAGACAGTGATCACAATCAAACCAACAGTAATACAAAGTAATTCAAAATCGTATTAATTACAGTGTTGTGGTATTACAATTGTCTTTAACACCAATAAAAAAAAAAAAAAAAAACAACAAAAACTTCATAGCCTTAATGTGTTAGCCCTCCCAATCCACCAGGAACTGGAGGCCTCGGCCGCGGCGATGCACATCCAGTAGGCGACGGACCGTGTATGCGGGCCGTCCAGCCACCACCCTGGCGGGTGGAGGGGGTGCGGTCGGAGGGACCAGGTTGCTGGAAGTCACAGGTTTGAGCAGAGAGACATGGAAGGTGTGGTGAATGATCATTGAGCGGGGAAGTTTTAATTTCACTAAGGAAGGGTTGATGATGTCAATGATCTCAAAGGGGTTCAGGTTCCGGGGGGACAACATACTGGAGTCTGTGCGGAGGGGGATGTTTGAAGAGGAGAGCCATACTCATTGACCGAGGCTGTAGGCGGAAGCGGGGCGGCGGTGAACATCTGAGTTACACTTGCTGTGCTTCTGGGCTCTAAGGAGCGTGGCCCTTGCCATGGACCAGACCCAGTGGCAACGGCGGATGTTTACGTGCACCGACGCGACGGCCACCTCCTCTTCCTGAGCTGGGAACAGGGGGGGCTGGTAGCCAAGAGCACACTCAAAGGGTGACAGGCCAGTAGTCGCGCTGACGAGGGAGTTGTGTGCAAACTCAACCCAGTCGAGGTGGTTGCTCCAGGAGGATGGGTTGGCTTCTGCTACGCATCGCAAGGCGGCTTCCAGGTCGGCCCGTTCGGACTGTCCATTGGTCTGTGGATGGAAGCCAGATGACAGACTAGTAGAGGCACCGATAGATCGACAAAAGGCTTTCCACACCTGGGAGATGAACTGGGGACCTCTGTCAGACACTATGTCCACCGGGGGGCCATGGAGCCGGATGACATGATGGCGGAGGAGTTCTGTAGTCTCGCAGGCTGAGGGAAGCTTGGGTAACGCCACATAATGCACTGACTTGGAGAACCGGTCAATGATGGTAAGGATGATTGTGTTACCTCGGGAGGTAGGAAGATCGGTGACGAAGTCCAGGGCGATATGCGACCAGGAACGACTGGGGATGGGCAACGGGCGGAGAAGACCAGCAGGAGTCTGATGCAAGGCTTTGTTGCGGGCACATGTGGGGAAGCTGCTATGAACTCCCGGACATCCTTATCCATAGAGGGCCATCAGAAGCGCCAGCGTATGAAGGACAAGGTCCGGTTGCCCCCCGGATTACAGGCTAGCTGAGAGGCATGGCCCCACTGGATGACCTGTGAGCGGATGGAAGACGGGACAAAAAGACGGTTAGGGGGTCCGGTACCTGCATTGGGTTCAAGCTGTCGGGCTTCCTTCACCACCGTCTCCAGCTCCCACTTGACCACAGCCACCACACGGGAAGGAGGCAGGATGGGTTCCGGGGATGTAGGGACATCAGGGGCAAACTGCCGAGACAATGAGTCGGGCTTCTGGTTCTTGGTACCGGGTCTGTAAGAGACAATGAAATTGAATCTGGTGAAGAATAATGACCATCGGGCTTGTCGAGGGTTCAGCTGTTTCGCGGTCTGGAGATAGGCGAGGTTTCTGTGATCCGTCCAGATCATGAACGGCTCTCGCGTGCCTTCTAACCACTGGCACCAGTGCTCCAAAGCCAATTTTATTGCCAGGAGCTCCCGGTCCCCAACATGGTAGTTGCGCTTAGTGGGCGTTAGTCGTCAGGAGAAGAAGGCACATGGATGGGTCTTATGGGTGTCAAGGGTTTTCTGTGAGAGCACTAATAGTCGAGGTGAATGCATCTGACACTGACGGCGGTGTCAGATGCATCCACCTCGACTATGAATTGGAGGTCAAGGTTGGGGTGCTGAAGGACAGGTGCAGAGGTGAACCGGTTTTTGAGGGTAGAGAATGCTAGTGCTGCTTCATCGGTCCAAGCAAAGGGAACTGAGGGTGATGTCATCTGTGTCAGTGGGGCACCAATCTGACTATAACCCCGGATAAAGAGACGGTAAAAGTTTGCGACGCCCAGGAATCGTTGGAGCTGCTTCACTGAGCTGGGTACTGGCCAGACGATCACTGCCTTGATTTTATCTGGGTCGGCCCTGACTTGCCCCTTCTCAAAGATGTAGCCGAGGAAGGTGACGGATGGGGTGTGGAACTCGCACTTCTCGGCTTTAACAAAAAGACGGTTCTCCAGGAGTCTTTGGAGCACTTACCGCAGATGGAGCTTGTGATCGTGGGTTGTGGGGGAGAAGATGAGGATGTCGTCGAGACAGACAAAGACAAAACGGTTGAGGAAGTCTCGGAGGATGTCGTTGACCAGGGCTTGGAATACAGCCGGGGCATTGCAGAGTCCAAAGGGCATGACCAAGTACTCGTAGTGGCCTAGGGGAGTATTAAAGGCGGTTTTCCACTCGTCCCCTTCCCTAATACGTATCAAATGATACGCGTTCCGGAGGTCTAATTTTGTGAAGACCGTCGAGCCTTGGAGGGAATGGAAGGCAGACTCTAGCAGGGGTAGAGGATATCTGTTCTTAACTGTGATGTTATTGAGACCACAGTAATCGATGCAGAGACGAAGTGAACCATCCTTCTTGCTAACAAAGAAGAACCCAGCACCGACAGGATATGAGGATGGTCGGATTAGCCCAACTCAGTTTACAGTTATTGAGTCATCTTTTGAAAATGTTTTAAAGGTTAAGTTTGTGTCCTTCCTGCTGGAAATGGGACATGCAGTACTTTGAAATATACTCAATTTCCTTGGCACTCTCATTTTATTGCCGAACAACCCCTGAAATAAGATGTCATTTTATCTGTTTGTATCATTTGATCCACATGTTTCCCACTCTGAAGATTCAGAAGATTTTCTCATATAACAGCCAAAGAGAGAGCAAAGGCAGACAAAGAGGCAGAAAAAAATGCAATAACCACCCAATACTTCTCTTTTCTTCACTTCTTCAGCTCTTTCCTCTCATCTGAGTCTTATCCTTGTCACCTGCTTTTGTTCTTATCTTCTTAGTTCTTTTTTAGCTCTGTCAGTTTAGTTAATGAAATTAGATGCAATCACATACTAATGAAAATCTTACTGATGTTCTCGTTTTATGATATGATAACAAGATCTTAAAAACTTATTTTGCATACTAAGTGATTTAAATATTTTGAACTTTTTTATTATTTTCTTTTTATTTCTTGTTCTCATAAAGTGTGGCTTTTGACAAAAGGTTTGAGAAACACTTAGCGAGACTACTGTAACTACCTAAGAACCCTGTTATTGAACTTGAGCCTGAGCTTGCAGAGGAAATAACAGAACTCTCATGTTCTTACTTATCTGTTTATCTTCATTTACAGATATTTGAATTCAGCTCTAATATACAGAAACACTGACAGTCCCAGGCAAGATAGAGCAGAGAAGACAATATATGTGTCATTAATTAATAGATGAACTTGCTTTTAGTAACCATTTAATGTGGTTTTGGGGATTTATTTCCCAGTATTTATGTTTAATCTGTGACTGTAAGAGAACTCTTAAGCAAACTGTTGTTTATATTCACTTGCAAATATTCAAACCATTCTCAACTGAATGCTTGTATTTAGTGCAATGAGCACTCTTCCTCATTTGCAAGTTGCTTTAGTCAAAAGAGTGTACAGCTCATTCAACACACACGCACACACACATGCACGCACAAACACACAAACTCAAGGATTACACTCTGCAGTGGAAAATGAAGCTATAAAGAGAGATGAGTTGAACTGTACTGTTTATATGAAAAACACCATTTGTTACATCTTTGAAATGATTGCTTTTACTTCTCTATTTCCTGAAGATTTGGTTATATGCTGTTTCTCAGCAGGATTGTTGTGGTGCCATAGTCTTCCTGTTTTCTAATAGTGAGATTTATGGAGTTCCATGGATGCTTCATGGTGCTTCATTTGTTTTGCATAACCCAACACAAACCCTGTCAGAAGCCATAAGAAGATTGTTAGTAACCTTCCCTAGTGCGTTTTCTGTGCTATGATCAACTCTAAATCCAGACTGGAACTCTTCAAATAAATCATTTCTCTGCAAGTGATCACACAGTTGTTTAGCAACAACTCTTTCAAGAATTTTTGAAATGAAAGGAAGGTTGGAAATCGGTCTGTAATTAGCTAAGACAGCTGAGTCTAACAAAGGCTTTTTAAGTAGTGGTTTAATCAAGACTGTAATAACATCAATGTTTAATTTAACTGTCTTTAAATATGCAATAGGTTTTTTTTTAATTGACAGATGAACCTTGTGTAGGGTACAACAGAATTTAGATTCAGAACTGTGGTTTTCATTATGGGTGTGAATGAAACTGACATGTACCCAGAAACCCATTTTTGTCTCAGGAATCACTTGTGCATCAATCCAAGAGGTCAGATACGAGATGTGGGATACACTTTGAACAGGTCTTGAGTCTATCACAAGGACTCAGAAGGACAAATGAAAAATCAACCATGCAAAGTCACTGTGTATGTATTCATGTTCCTCATAAACAAAATATTTACATAAGTATGAATATTTATGATGAGTAATACTGAAAAAGCAGGAGATTAATAAGTTTCACTGTGAATCCAGTTTACAGGTGTCATTTACTTTTCTCCATTAAGTTAGAGTGGAAATGAGTCACAGCAGCTGTTAATGTTCAGACATCAACCTTTAGAAAAAATAAAATAAAAACGGTTGTCAGTGACAATGATTGGACACCAGAGCTGTCACCCCTTGACAGACCTTGATAAAAGAAAACTCTAATTAAATGTGATGTGACAGAAGAACATTGTGGCAATCGGTGGGTTCAGAAGATGTGAACAGTTAAGATAAGACAGCAGTTGTTTGGCTGTTGCAGTCTGTTTGCTGCCTCTATCCACTCTAGCCTGAACAGTTTCTGGTACAGCAGCTGTGTTGCTCCTTCAATTAAGAACAACAAAAAACATTCAGCCCTTCTGAGAAGCTTATATTTATGCTTGTAAATGTCAGCAAATGCTTCAATTGAGCAATTATCCATGATGCAGCCTTTGCTGTACTTCCAATACTGGAAAAACAATATATATTTAACACAGTTCAGACTCTTCCTCAACAATTTTATCTTTGGTCTCCAAATAACTTTTTTTAATAGAGAGTGTGTATCATGTTTTTTGGTTTTGTTGCTGGCTTTTATTTTGAAGGTCTTTTTTGTTCTGCCTTAGACTTCCCCTGTCCTGATTATTTGCACCTGTGTCTTAGGTTGTTTGTGTATATCTTGCTCTGTCTTCACCCTATCTCAAAGGGAGACCCCGGCCACCCTGTGAAGGACACATTTCCGCCGCTTGTATCAGCGATCTTGTTCTTTGAGACACGACCCACAGCTCGTGACTATAGGTGAGGGTAGGAACGTAGACCAACTGATAAATCAAGAGCTTTGCCTTTCGTCTCAGCTCCTTCTTCACCACGACGGACCGATACAGAGGCTGCATCACTGTGGATGCTGCACCAATCCGCCTATCAATCTCCCACTCCATCCTTCCCTCACTCGTGAACAAGACCCAGAAATACTTGAACTCCTCCACTTGGGGCAGCACCTGATCCCCGACCCGAAGACGGCACTCCACCCTTTTCCGACTGAGGACCATGGTCTCAGATTTAGAGGTGCTGATTCCCATCCCAGCCACTTCACAT
>JAOWBL010003599.1:0-10374 GCA_028564865.1 Zenarchopterus dispar | reverse complement strand
CCCAAGTCTTATTGAAGTAGACCAAGAGTCTTAATAAAGTAGAGCAGCAGGTTTAACCCAAGTCTTATTGAAGTAGACCAAGAGTCTTAATAAAGTAGAGCAGCAGGTTTAACCCAAGTCTTATTGAAGTAGATCAGGAGTCTGAATAAAGTAGAGCAGCAGGTACAACCCCAATCCTAATCAACTAGAGACACTTTGTAAAATGTAAAATGTAAATAACACCAGAATGCAAATCTCATAAAGCCATAGTCTAGTGATAGCATAAAATGTAAAACATAAGAGGAAAAAAATACAGTAACTTTCAGTTTTCTAGGCATCGATAGATCTCAAAAAAATTGTGATAGGTAATGTTAATCAGTGTGTAGCATTTGGTGAAGTTTACAGAGTTCTGAGAGGGGAATGTTGTCCCATCCTTTGTACATATAGGATTGGAGCTGCTCAGAAGTCCTGATGCACCAAATGTGTTCAGTTTTCAGTTCTGGTCTCAGCTCAGCACCCTGACAAAGTCATGTTTTTGTTATGGATACAGTACATGACTTTTTCATTGTCTTGTTGAATATGCTAAAAAAAAGATCTCTGGACGATCCAGATGTTGCTCTGAAACCTACATAAACCTTTCAGCAATAGTGTTTTCTTACCAGATGTGCAAGCAGCCTATTCCATGGACACTGATGCACCTCCATCCTACTGGAAGTGCTGGATTTTAAAAGAGCATTAATAACAAGCCAGATGTGTCCCGACGTCTTTAGAGTTGGGGTTGTACTTTTTTTTTTTTTTTTTTTTTTTTATTGTGGACCAGGTTCTCCTGTTAACTGATGCATGGTCACTATAGTAAACCATTGCACACTAAGCATCATCTCTTTTTTTTTGATTAAACTAAATATGTGATCATTAAAATGATGATATCAATTGTTCTCTCTTGCAAAAAAGGATCAATACTAAAACTGAACAGGACTCAAAGCTGTGATGTTGTGTAAGAGTGTAACTTCTCTTTAAGAAGTGCATGTGCCACGACCGCTACTTTCAATAAAGGCCTCTGGCCAAAAAATTAATTATTTTATAAAAGACAAATAAAGAGAACACAGTCTGACTCACTTACTTGCCAGTGAGAAGCTCAAATATAAGAATCCCCAAAGACCAACAATCAGCCCCAAAATCATGACCTTTGTTCATGATGACTTCTGGGGCCACGTACTCCGGAGTTCCACAAAATGTCCACGTCTTTTTTCCAACACCAATCTTTTTAGCAAAGCCAAAGTCTGCCTGAGGAAATGTACAAGCAGCATGAATACAGATTCAAAACAATGATTCAATGGAGAGAATTATTGAAATGACATCCCTGTATACCTAGACTCCAGGGTACGTGCTTGCAGAACATTTTACCCAACTCAGTTTTGCTCCATCCCTTAAGCTGGCTAAACAATAGTTACTTTCAAATCTTAACCAATTTCAAAAATACACCAGAGACCACAGATATAAATCAGACTCAACTAGTTTTCATTAATATGATTTTCAAGATTAGAATCCTCTGAGCCAGACTGCAAGACCACATACGTCTATTGATTTCACAGTGTCAATTCCACGCACAAGAGATCTTCCAGAATGAGACTGCCGAGGTTTCTGTCAAAACTGAGCTAGATGTGTGTTTGTGGTGGAGCTAGTGCAGCGTAGCTTATGGGATGCATCTGTATCATGCTGTCTCATATCTGGTGGAATCGCATAAATTCTTTAAATGTTTGTAATCAAATATGACGACAGGAATGCTCTGCAACCAAGTCCAGTGGGATCCCAGGTGGACAGATGCATGAACGAGTGGCTTACCATTTTGACATAACCATCTGCATCCAGGAGTAGGTTCTCAGGCTTCAGATCTCTGTAGACGATGCCCACAGAGTGAAGATAATCGAAGGCCTCCAAGACACAGCCAGTGCAGAATCTGGCAGTGGGCTCCTCAAAATAGCTCCTTAGAGGTTAGAAAAGACAAATATTCTGTAAAAATATATCAGTACAAGTCCAGGTTAAAATTGATGTCTGTCGTGTTTCTATCAGTTGTTAAAACTTCCTTTGGGTTCTTGAGCTTATGTTTAGTCTTGAAACATGTTTCTTTTATTCAATAATAGTAGTTTCTGGATGTTTGGCTGATGGATAAATGAAGCAAAAGGACATACACTCACATGTCCCGCAGCACAGTCCACAGCTCTCCACCAAGACAAACCTCCAGCAGCATGTAAACAAACTTATTATCCCGAAATGTTCGGAATAACCTGGAATACATTAACAGCCATGTGAAGTACTTTCTTATTACAAATGAATTCTTACAAAAATAACAGTGGAAATAGAAATGTGGATTCTGTAAACTAAAATAATGCCAGAAAAGAAAGACAAATACAGTTAAATCTACATGGTTTCACATACTTTTTCTTGCCACATAGGCACACATTGGAAAAGCAAGTGCCTTGCTCAAGGGCAGTTCATCTCTGTTGGTGTTTGAGTAGTGATTAAATGAAGAAGTGCTGATTATTGACCCTCTAAAATCATTTTTATTGTTCAAGTCTGTGATGATGCAGTGACTCTGACTGCTGTCTGTAGGCCAGAAACAATTAAGAGCACACATCCATGTTACAGATTCAAAGTCGCTCAAAATGCATGGGCCAATAAATGCCTAAATTTCTATTACATTTCATATAAAACTGATGTTTTTTTTTTTTTAAATAAAAGAAAGGTGGGAAGAATGATGACTGAAATGAAGAGTGATCATCTCTTTTTGGCTGAACTTTCCTTTATAAACAAATTCCGACAGACTGTTTACACAAGACTTTTGTCCTCTAAAGTTGTAGTCTGAATAAATCTCAGTGAAGAGCTGGTATCTAGGTCAGCACCATTCCTCCACCAGATCCTTGGCAACTCCACCATAAATATTCACCAGTTTTTGTCCAACTCAGTCAGTACAGGAGGTTAGTGCATGATTGATGAGTTGGTTAGGTCATTCACACTCCGCTGTTCAACATCTAAAAGCTCTCACTGATTGAGGCCATCAAGATCCAACTAAACACTGTAACACATTGTGTGCTTTAGCCTGAAACCTGAAAGTGTAATGTTAGATGTGCTTCACACCTGATGATAAATGCTGAGTTTATTTGCTGAAGAATGCTCTTCTCAGAGTAGATGTGCTCCTGTTGTCTGGTGTCCACAATGTGCTGCTTTTTAATGCATTTCAGAGCAAATGTGGTGTCTTCATCCTTCAGCTTTACCTGAGAAGAAGCAGAGACACAAACCAAACACAGTAAACATCTATCAGTCTTCAGCCCTGAACAGAAGGAAGCAAGTATGGAGAGATGGATAGAGGGATGAATGGAAACATCCCCTCTTATTTTTATTCAAGCTGGTGGAAATCCCAGCTCTCTCTGAGTGAACACCTGTTTCTATAAATGTTTTTAATAATTTGTCCTTTTTGTCGCATGAATGCATCAAATGCGTGATTGCTGTCAATTAATACGATGATCAGTTGAACTCTTGTGACCCCCGAGATCCTGGTGTGGTACAGTCCGGAGCACTAACTTATACCTGTTCTTCTATTGCTTGATTAGTATGGCCTGGACCATCTGTGGACCCAGCAATGTCCCAACGCTGTGTGAGACATGTTGATGCCAAAAACTTCAACATGAGCTATTTTTCATGAATTGGCAAAATGTATCACTTTCATCATTTGATTTGCTTTCTATGTTCTGTTGTGAATAAAATTTGGTTTTGGAAGAGTTGGAAATCATTACATTGGGATTTTATTTACATTTTAAACAGCTTCCAAACATTTTTTGTTTTGTTTTGTTTTGTTTTGTAGTTGGGATTGTAGCTCAGACTGGTTCCCAGTTACAAACTTGGACTTGCCATCCATCTTGTCAGACATGGAGGCCACTTGGCCATGAAGGTACTACTACCTTGTTTTTGGCAACAGATCCTTCTGTACTGTCTTCTCTTCAGTATTGCAGAGTAAACAGTCTGAGGAAGCAGAATGTCTCCAAACCATATCCAGTCTAAAGTGCAAATGAGGGGACCTACTACTTGACCTGCACCTGGAACAGGTCATGATGGTATTGCTGCATCTTACCAGCTCCACTCGTCCAAATCCACCTACGCCCAATGTAGCTATGACTTGAAGATCCTGGAAAGGCTGGTGTGCAGGCAGCTGAGCAAGCTTCTCCCTCAACCTCCTCATCTCTTGGGACTCCACACTGTCAATGTGAGGTGAGTGGGGCCTGACATAGGAATAAGAGAACATTTAGCTACATCTGGACCCTTAACTCCACATCTGAACTAAAACACCTCTTAAATGTGTATTCAGAAATTTTTTTACGACAAACAGTGAATAACTGTCACAAGGTGGTTAAATAAAAAGACACGTCAGCTTGTTCTGTTGCTCAGTCACTTACAAGGCATTCCTCCTCTCATCACTTCTGGAGAGCTCTTCCACATATTCCTTGAGGTAGGCCTGAAGCTCCTCATAAGTTCCCACCATTTGGTTAAAATTGCTGGAGGAGGGCACAAAAACAGGGACAATTTTTACTTGTAGACGCGCACCACCATTAATGTCACAGCCGGCTTCTTTAAGAGATTCATGTCCTTTCTGATCAATCACTACTCAGATCTGGACTCTCATGAGTTCTTTAGGTCCCTCAGCAAATACAAAAATACATTAGACACTGATAGCTAACACTCCACAAAAAGAGCGTAATGAAGCTTCATGTCATTGACAGTGAAACCAAACTGACTGATATGGCTTCATGATCCTGAATAATCAAATCTTAGATGGTGTGTTACAGTAAAGAGCACAACAAGCCATATTATATATATTTTTAAAAATGATTATACTCTGTTAGAACTTCCTGTTAAAAGGGAGTTTTTCCTTCCCACCGTTGCCAAGTGCTTGCTCATAGGGGATCATTGGATCGTTGGGATTTTCCTTGTAACACTGTTCTATCTTTACCCTACAGTGTGAAGCGCCTCGAGGTGACTTTTGTTGTGAATTGGCGCTATATAAATAAAACTGAATTGAATGGAATTGAACTTCATTTACAGCTCAGAAGTTCACTAAATGTGAAGTAGTAGTACCTTAAGTTATGACAGCCAGCAGTTTGACATCACAAGTTAGAATGAAGCTGTCACTCAAAAACAAAACAAACAACAGCCCTAATTATGCATAAATTTGTGATTTAATAAAATTTTAACAGATACATTAAAAACCACCCCCTTACAGTTGTCATGGATATGAAATCTATCTTTGGAGACTGAAATTGTCTTTATATAAGACTTGAAGTTAGTTTATGTGTGCTGTAAAGTTGAATATTTTAAGGAATGGAGATTGACTCATTTGGAACACTGTAAATCAGGGGTGTCCAAAGTCAATCCTCAAGGACTGGTGTCCTGCAGGTTTTAGATGTTTCCTTGCGTCAACACATCTAATTCTAATTGATGGTCATCATCAGCATGACATCCAGGTCTGTACAAGTCTGTTAATGACACAGTCTCAGGGTGTGATGAAGTAGGGAGTCATCTAAAACCTGCAGGACACCAGCCCTCAAGGACCAACTTTGGACACCCCTGCTGCAGATGAATTTTCCCAAAGCAAAGGTTTCCCCTGGTTTTCTAAAATAAGTCAAGGGAAAATGATTATTAGGATGCGGTTTCTACTTACAGCCATTATGTCTGAGGAGCCACTTCAGCAGGAGATAAAAACAAAACTGTATTTATTGCAAATGTTAAAGTGAACATGGTTTCTGTTTACCTCCATGGTTTCCAAGCTACAAACTATGTATCTACAGTAGTTATACAACTGAGCAAATACAGCAGACCATTAAATTAGGCTACTGATGTATAATGAACATTAATAAATCAAAGGTGTCATGACAACGTGGTTGATGCTAATTTCCTAAACCCAGATCAGACTGAGGTTGTTGTTGTCTGTGGACCTGAAGGCTTCAGGAATAAACTGTAACCATGAAGCCACTCTGGATGGCATTATTTTGACATTCAATACTATTGTGAGAGATTTTGGGTGGGACTTGGTGCTTTTTTTTTCTTGCTGCTTTTGGCCTCCATTACAAAATTAAATGTTATGACATAGACAACAAAATGTGTGATACCCACATACGTGTATGATAGGTCTTAGAAGGTTAACACATTAAGCACGTTTATAGAGCTGCCTTCTTCCATGATTGTGATTAATGAAAAAAACAAAAAAAATACAAAACTTTTTTTTTTGACTAATATCAGATTAAAGCGGCTTCTTTAATATGATCGTTATTTATGGATCTAGAGGATTCACAGCTAAAATAAACACCAGGATAAATTAGATTAAATGATTACATGTAGTATATGATTTTAAATGTCTCTTTTACAAATAAAGTTTGGTGTAAAAGTGGCGTCTGAAGTTCAGCCTGCAGATGGTATTTTTTCATTTCATTCAAACGTTTTAAATCATGGTCTCTTATGTGTCCAAACTCCTGTAACATTACTTAAAGATGTGGTTTACGGTCCAGCTTTAGATGAAAACATCACTCACTCTCTGTCCACCACCAAGCAGTGTGTGTCGTCTGCGTTGCAGATGATGTTGGCTGAGCGGACATCCTCACTGTAAACAAACAGATTAGTCACAAAACAAACTCAGAACGCACAGTCAATTCTACAGAATCTTCAGTCGGGATAAACTTGGCAGTGAGGGTTTTCACTTCACCCAGCAGTTACTGGAATGATATTCTGTATTGTGTCTTGTGGCCAAACTTGTTACATTTGTACAACAAATACATTTTTTAGTATTTCTCTATAAAGAAAGAAAATCCCACATTGGTCATTGAAATGACTTCGAACCGGCAATAACAATAACTTACGGAACATTAACTAACTAGGGCAGCTTAGTGGTCAGCACTGTTGCCTCACAGCAAGAAGGTTCCTGGTTCAACACCTGGCAGGAGTCTTTCTGTCTGGAGTTTGCATGTTCTCCCCGTGCTTGCGTGGGTTTTCTCCAGGTACTCCGGTTTCCTCCCACAGTCCAAAAAACATGCATATAAGGTTGATTTAGAACTCTAAATTGCCTGTGAATGTGCATGGTTGTTTGTCTGTGCATGTGGCCCTGCAATGGACTGACCACCATTGTAGGGCCACTGACTTCTGATCGCCTCAAATTAAATCTGTCCAGGGTGTACCCCTGCCTCTTACCTGAAATGAGCTGGGCCAGCAGACCCCTGTGTAAAGGGACCAGCGGGTATGGAAAATGGATGGATGAACATTAATGAAAATCAGACACAGTTTTTGAGTTGTGATTTAGCAGAATCATTTAAAAATAAATAATAAAAAAAACTAGTAACACTGGCCTGAACAAATTAGTTACCCCTAGAAAAATAGTTTGATGATAGTGACATGTAAAACTGTTCTGTAATGAACATCTCATGTGTCTTCAGTGAAGGGTTAGAAGTGGTCACGCGACTGTTTGGTATCATTATGTTCACCCCGTTGAAGGTTCCTTCTGGTCACCTCAGACAACTTGAACATGTTTAAGCACGTTAAAGGCAAAGACTAAAAGACCATCTCCGAGCAGCTGGATGTTCCCATGACTACAGTAAGAACTTAAACATCAACATTAACCTTCACACAGAGACTTATGAAAGAAACTAAACCTCTCTGACAACAGAAAACCTCTAGGCTTCAACAAAAACTCTATGTTACATTTACTGTTAGCATGGCAACATAGGGCAACATGCTATTTTCCCATTTTGTCACTTGTCAAACTGTGACGTGCAATCACTGAAATCAATAAGGCTGCTTAAGCTACAAAATCTTCAAAAAATCACTTTTTATGTTGTACTGATTATTTTGGTTCACATCTGAATGTCATTAGTTATCACTGCATCAAGCAGGAACTCAAAGGCCAGTTTGATTTAAGAGGCCCAGTCTGCAGCTGCACTGTTAGATGTTTTAGTTTTTATCAAAGACATTTTTACAACCACATATTATGGTTTATTATCATCTGAAGGACACTTTAATTGTCTGTACTGGAGAAGCTCAGTGATTACTGGAGGAATGACCTGATTTCTGAACCACAACAGTCTTCATACTGGTAAAGATCTACTGCAGACTGTAACCTCTGGACCGTTTTAAAACAGGTTCTGTTTTTGGTTCTGGTCTGGTCTTAGATTCAGTTCACAGCTGGCTCCACTTTAGATAATTGCTTGGCTTTTTCAGATACACAGAGCCACGTTATTACTTCGGAACCTTTCAACCTTCTTTGCTGAATTCTGATGTTTGTGGGTTAGGGTTAGATTCACATCACACCTGGTCTGGTTTTTTTCCTGAAAAAATGCTCTCTCATCCCCGGTTCGTGTTTACAATGTTTTTAGAAACATGTTGCATTTGTGAACCCTCTTTGAGGTCTTGACCATTGTTTCTGGACACTTCCAAGGGCAGAATTTTGAGTGGATCCATAAATGCAGCAGGTAAAACAGCAACAATGTTCATTAATAAAGATGCAAACATCACTTTTAATTTCTCTTTAAAACATATATAAATGAAGCTTCCTGCAGTGTAGTGGATGACATTCAAAAGCACTGACAATTTATTGTAAAACATTAAAGGTTGTTCTTAAACTGTTGCTTACAATTCACCTTTATATTAAAACTCAGTTTGTTTTTTTTCTTTTGAATGGAACATAGGAGTCACTGGCTTAAATTCTTTTAAATATAGCTCTCAAACGTTATCGACTGTTGGTATGGTGTTGTGTAGTCAAATTTGTACTTAGTAGTAGTTGAAGGAGACATTTATCGTGAACAGATCACCGCTGGTGGATCTTATTCTTTGTTCATTCTTTATTCTGTTTCATTAGTTTCTTCTCGGCCCTGGACACCTATCGTCTGTAATGGGCAGGGATTGGCTCCAGCAGACCCCTGTGACCCAGAAATGGATTCAGAGGGTACAGAAAATGGATGGATGGACAGTTTCTTTTCCACCTGAACATAACTGTCTATCTATCCATCCCCAGCCTCAGGGTTTCCAGGCGCTTACATCAACACTATTTAAATAACTGAGCAAACTCTTGAATTACACAAATATTAATAAATCAGATATTAAATAACCACTAAATGAAATGATTCAAGATTAATGTTTGCTCTGGTGCAAAGGCCTGGATCACATCTAATTTCCTGTATCATTTCATCAATGTTTTATCAATCTCTGCTTTATCGGATTAATTGAATGAGACACTTTGTAAGTTTAAGACTTTTTTTCAATGATTTTCTTTTACAACCATTGCTGTCTTTGTCCAAGTTTAAGGTGAGTTAAAAGACTACACATGCAATTAAGGTGACAGGGAGCCAAAGCTGTAACGAAGACATAATAACACATTTATCATAAGAGCTCAAGTAAACAGAAGAGCAGATACAAACATCTGTGTTACTATTTAACTGATGTATCTGAAACTTGGACCAACAATTCATATATCAGACCTTTGACATTTGTACAATGAAAACCAGAAAACTTTCCCTAAAGGGAAGGAAATCCATGAGACCCAATAGTCTTCTATGATCAGAATTTAGAGGATGCAACACTTGAAATGAGATGAACAAGACCAAGTACTGCACAAGTTTACCTTCTGCGCTAATGAAGTCAGGATTGGTTTAAAATCAATCACCTGACATTAAAATATCAGATTATGAGTCATTTAGAGTAAAACATCTACCTGATGAGAGCCTTCTCTCCAAAGTAGTCTCCGACTCCCAAAGTCTTGATTTCCCGAGGTTCAGTAAATCCCTCTGTGCTTTGCGTGACCGTGACCTACACATGTATAAAAATACATTAGTACA
The DNA here is from genome assembly GCA_028564865.1 of Zenarchopterus dispar. Classification (NCBI taxonomy): domain Eukaryota; kingdom Metazoa; phylum Chordata; class Actinopteri; order Beloniformes; family Zenarchopteridae; genus Zenarchopterus; species Zenarchopterus dispar. The sequence continues at coordinate 529 of JAOWBL010003599.1, read as the reverse complement.
AACTTCAGCAGCAACTGGCTCTGTATCAGCAATTTGATGTTAGAAAAGTCACATTCTTGCATTAAAATATCTTAAAGGAGTTTTTAATGTTGTTTTTTCATTTTAAAATATCAGTGTGTTACAATATTTGACTGTTTTTAGGAATTGTAGTCTAGCAATCTAACTCTGTACTCCTGTCCTGATCATCTGCCGTGGCAACTGTGTTTCTCTCTACAGTACAATGTCAAAGGCCAACAATGATGAAACTGGTTCCCTGAGCTACAGAGGACATCACAACAGAGACTGGTGGAAAACAAAAACAGAGTGACTGAGTAAGAAACCAAACCAGAGTAAAAAGTCACTTAAGTTGATGACTTGCAACAGACACTGAGCTGAAAAAAGTAAAAAATAAAAAAAATTATACATATATATATATATATATATATATGTATATATATATATATATATATATAAAATGTATGTATGTATGTATGTATGTATGTATGTATGTATGTATGTATGTATGTATGTATGTATGTATGTATGTATG
>JAOWBL010003597.1:0-12118 GCA_028564865.1 Zenarchopterus dispar | reverse complement strand
GATAGATAGATAGATAGATAGATAGATAGATAGATAGATAGATAGATAGATAGATAGATAGATAGATAGATTTTTTTGTTTTTTTTCCGAAAAGGTGACAGAAACTCTTCTTTGACATGGCCAGGTACAACACACAGCACTCTCCAAATCAATATTCACTTATGTGTTATGACACTTTCAAAACTACTGAGATCATTAACATGACCATTTTTACAACAGTCATTTCCTACTAGACAATTGAGTCATTCATTTTCTACATCCCTTCTCCCTGTTCATGGTCTTGTGATGGTTTTAGCCTCGATTATGACAAGATTCGTAATAATGGAAATTATTGCTTGGACTCAGGTGATAAAACGGTCATTCTCCGGGCAAATCTCTGGTTCTTTTTAAGTGTCAAAATGTCCTTCTGAAAGATACAGGACACCACATTTCTGTAATATGACACTCTGAGTGTCTAAATCCAAATCTAAGAAGACTTCTGGGAAGTTTTAAATGATAAAAATGCAATGTAAAACTCTTGGTCAAACTTACAGTTGAGAGAGGTCTAAGAGAAATCCAGACATATAAACATGTGCCACAATCCAGATTCTTTTTGCTGTATTTGATAAATTCTTTATCTTGTTAGCCGATTAGCTCCATCTGTTGAGCCTGCAGAGCATGCTAGTTTTAAAAATTGATTGCATACTCTATTTATGTGTTATGTTTTAAGTCATTGATAACCACCCTCAGTCCTATATTTTCCACTAAAACTGACCGCTGCAGACAGATTGTGGGCTTTTGGTTCAATTGGATCTTGAGGTAAAGATTGATAATTGGCAAATGGCAGAATATTCATCATTTACATGTAAATCATGTGTTTATTTTTTTCAGTGAAGCATTAAAAAATAACTTAATATTAGATTTGTACAGAAATACTTGCACTTTGGAGCTGCCAAACTTCTTTCATATACAACACAGTGATTCTAACTATTTCTTTGCAGCTTCTCTTAAAACCTGGGGAAAAAAACTTGTCAAGTTGCAGCTTCCTTGCTTCCCTGCCCTCATTTCTCATGTCAGTGTATGTAGGTTGTCAGACGGCGTCCCACCTGGCCTTACACACTTCTGTCATCTCTCATTTCATGGGATTTTATGTTTTTCTATGTTTAAATTTAGTTTTCTGTGCCAATTCTTGTTTTGCATGTCACATCACAATCACTTCTATTTAGCAGTGTTTGCTTTGTTTAATTTGTTCCTTACTTTATTGTTCAGAGCTATCATTCCTTTATTTTCTTTATATTTTTCCTTTTGCTAACAGCATAACCTTTAATTGCTTGAAAATTACAATCTAAGGCTAAAATTTAACAGAATATGGCTGTTTTTCAAAACCTTATACTACACTGTGCATACAAACTAGTACACAGTGTGTACTGCATACTGATATGGTGGTCTTTGTTAATATGTAGTATTTCAGAGGACTGGCAGAAGTCAGTCACGTCACAAAAAAAAGTCAGTCACAAAAAAAAAAAAAGAAGTCAGTCACGTAACTGCTCCAGCTGGTCCCCTCTCCAGTGGTGCATGGCATTATGGGATATCGTATGTTCTGCAGACTGGTCAGTTGCTCATTGGATATTTTTCCAGAGGTAGCAAACCATCTGGGTATTTTTCACAAACTGAATATTGTGCAATACTCACACTACATACATTTTTGCAAGATTACTAATACAAGGATGTCTAACTCAATCACACAGAAGGCATTCATTCTTTTCTTTATCACAGACATGTACCCCCTGCCAAACATAGGAAGCATCTGAGCAGCTTGCATACAGAGCTGAGTCATTGTTTTAAGGAAAAAACAGGAACATTGCAGCTTGTTCCCAGTCTAATTTTGCTTTCATGACATAACTACTTTTGAGTTTGGTCTGCTCCATTTGGATCTTCTTTCCATGTCAAATTGCTGTTTGAATTCGGTTCTATGAATACTCAGTTTTTCAGCAGAAAATTATATTAAGAAGCAGAGACAGAAACCTGCTCAGTCATGGCGAGAATCCAGGTTATTGCCGGAGGCTACTGATGCGTAAATCAGAAGAAGGACAGGGAGAGCTGACGCTTGCAGCCTGTGACTGACATGACTAAATATTCCAGTGCATCGTGGGATATGTAATATTAGTTATGTGTGTATTATGTAATGGTGGGCCTCCTCTGATAGTCATAAGCTACAGTCAGGCAAGTCGGGCACTAACAGCAGCATCTGTTTTTTTTTTTTTTTAAAAAAACATTGTATTTGTCTATATTTAGTCCTTTGTCAGCTCTCCTTGCTTATCTATTGTTACTCTTGTTTAAATTTAGCCAGTCTTTCTCCTTGTGTTTCTTTCTTTGCTGCTCTTCTGTTTTGGAGTTTCCGGCCTTTTTTTCGGCTGTGCATTTTGTTCAGATTTTGTATAATAAAAGGATTTTTTTCATTACTCCTACCTCCTGCTCTCCTGTGTTTGAGTCCAACATTCCCTCACATCTGATAGTGGGTGATATTTAGAAGCACAAATATCACACTGCAATCAAATGAGTTTCCCCACTATGGGTGCTCCCTAAACCATGGAAATGGCTGAACACGTGAATGTCACTGCTTGACTTGTTTTCTGTCTCTGTAGTCACAGCAGGGCCGTCTTTGGAAATACATCACCTGGTGATGAAAACCCAACCTTTTATTGTTTTTGAGTGACTCGACGGTGGTGAAATCATATTTATGAATAAAAATCTCTTTTTCTATGAATAGTCACAAACACATTGAAACTCTTAAAACAGATTTCATGACATGGTAATCAGGAAGAATAATAAGATTTTCAAAAAAAAAAAGCAAACAAGGAAACTCCAAAAATAAATACATTAAAAAATAACAGAAGAAGAAAAAGCATTGATTTGCCGTCAAAGTTGCAGAAGTGGTCCCTGTACCTGTCTGCAGATGGCGCTCAGATGGCAGCGGACTGCCATGTGCACCACCCTATATTCATGTGCTGCTGTTAATCTTCCTGTCTTAAAGTGACACAGGTGAGTGTAAAGCTCACAAATGTAGGCCTGAAAGCGTGGCTGTGTTTGATGAAAACACTCGTTGGGCCAGGCGGGACGTAAATGTTTGCTCCTCGCCTGCACCACCCTCTTTTCACGGAAAGCCGAAATTCCAGCGTCCACACGTGAAATACGGACAGCAACTCCGATGGCGTCACAGGGCAAAGGCACTGCTCCACACACACTCCTCACACATGCAGATGTTACACACTGTACAACGTTTACACTGACACAAGGATCATTTTTATGTGAGGAACCTGTGAAAAGGACCATGAAAGACCCTTTTGGACAGCTTTTAATTATGCAGAGTGGTGCTTATGGCTCACTAACTCCATTCAGAAAAAAAGCTAATTCAGTTTCATACCTAATGTCCTAATACAACTGTAATAAAAATGTGATCGTCTCTAATTAGAATCCATCACGTACAGGGTCAAGAAAAAGTATGGGAACCCCTCAGAAGTAACCGGTTTTCTAGATTAATTGGCCAGAAAATGGAATCTGATCGTCATCTAAATCACAGTAATGAGCAAACACGACATGCTTTAGCAGATAACGCACCAGCAGTTACTGTTTCTTGTGTATTTATTGAACATGCACATTTAGTCTTTCAAGTAATGGAGAGGAAAGTAAGAGAACCCAACCACTAGTTGGTTGAACTTCTTTTGGTAGCGCTGACTTTAAGGAAGCACTTTTGACAGCTCTTATTTTCTCAGGAGGATTTTTAATTTTTAATTTTTTTTGTTACCATTTGTCTACAGGATGTCTGTTTCTTAAGGGTCTGCACTTTTTCTCAACAGCTCCAAAAGGCAAATGTCATTTTTCTGAAGCCTTTCTGAGGTGGATTCACTTCCATGTTTATTGGTCATCACCCTGCTCCATCACTCAACTTCTACTAAACTTCACCTGGTGGTCTTTATTTTGCATGATATTTTGGGAAATTTGAGACTTCACGTTCCCCTTGATGATGGCAGCCTGTCCAAACCTTCACGCTGCGAACCAAGCCCCAATCCTGATGCTCCCTCCACCATGCTTCGCTGTTGAGGTTATGTTGTGAAAACAGTAAGCCTAATTAGCGATGACCTTAATAACCCTTTAAGCCTAATAAGCCATAATAAGCTTTTGTGCTGATTAATCTTCCCTAACAACTAGTTATGCTTCCAGAGTCATATGCCTCATTTCTAAACTGACGCCGTTGTCTCCCTGATCACTGATGGACACTAAAACACTTTGAGATGATTTTGTTTCCTTTATGCAGATTAACTGTTCTTGGTCATAAATCTCCTTCTTGTAACTCCTGGATCACATCAGCAGATTCTGACTAGTGTCTTTTATTTGTAAAAAATAGCTCTAAACCACACCTTCAAACTCATTTCACAACTTGGCTATAGCTATAAAATCTTTTGACTCCACTTAGTTTTAGATAAATCATCTGTGGATTGTCTTACTTTTGTTCTACCAGCATTGTCACTATTTATTGCGTTTGTTCAATAAAAACATGAGAAATTATAATTGATTGTGTGTTATGACCTTAATTATGACATTTTATGTCAAATTATCACAGGGAATCTGAATTCTATTTGGTTCACTAATTAGGTCCTATGTGGGAAACTAATTTCCTAATAATGCACATTGTCAGTTTGTAACAATATTTATCTATAAATATGTTTTCATTATACCATTTTTTTAAGGCAGTACACATGCATGTGTGGGAAGCCCATACGCAGTATGAATCTTTGAGATAATCCCTTTTTGAGACCCAGTCACAAGCCAAGTATGAAGCACTACTGCCTGGTAGCACAAAGCACAATGTGAAGCTCATGTGACCGCATTAACCTTTCAGACCTAATCTCCCGCAGTCACGACTGAGAGATCACAAATTGAAAGTTAGAGAGAATTCAGAAGCATGCAACAAGCTATGGCGAGAGAGAGAGAGAGAGAGAGAGAGAGAGAGAGAGAGAGAGAAAAGCAGTTCAGATCCATGTTGTTGCCTCTCTGAAGCTCCTCAGACTTGGGATCTGTGGATGGTTTGTTTTGACACAGAGAACACAGACTCGATTTGCAGAAGTGGAATAAATTGTAAAGTAAATCATACTCCAGCTCCGTTTACTGTGCGGCACCCCGTGTGGCTTCAAACACTTACAGAAAGACCACAAAAGAGAGCTGACGTGTCTTTTTTTTTTTTTTTTGGCTAGCAGTGACAGTGAGAAGGGTATCTTTTACTTCCATAGATGGTTTCACAACTTGAGAATGAGCCCTCTGAGAAGCAAGAACAGTAATAAGCCCAACGGGTCAGGGAGTCTTATCCACGAGAGGAGTTTATACTTGTGTCACGCTGGTCATTTGGCAAAAGAATCAGTGGAGACTGCGGTCAGGATCAGCTGATTCTGGAGAAAAGCACAATGCAGTAAATATCTCTGTGAAAGGCTGCTATTATCAAATGAATCACAGAGCAGCTGTGTTGCTGCTGCTGGTGTAGCTGGTGGTAAAGCCAGTGAAAGGCTGAAACACATCTGGACAGAATCAAGAATTTCGTCGTTCAGAGTTGCATCTCTGCAGCTTTTAATTGCATCAATGACTTGGCTCATTTTTCAAGCTTTAGACATAAAATCTGACAGTAGAATAGGGTCACTTTTCATGTTACTACCGCTGATGGTGTTTAGCACGGCAACAATTTTTTCATGCAATTGAACCAAATTAGTTACAAGTTAAATGGTGTAAAAAAGAATCCCATTTTGAATAAAAAAGTTGACTTAGACTGTCTGCTTTTGACCAAAGCGTGTTTTTTTTTTTTTTTAATTTTGGCTCCGTTAATGAAGCGAGCATGTAATTTCAGAAAATAGTATATTTACAGTTACTAAAGAATTAACTTGACTGACACAAAGTCATGTTCTCTGTAAATGAAGGAATATTAGTTTTACATACTGCTGGGTTATAAATTAGACCAGTAGGAAAATAATCAATTACTTTTTCCAGGCAGAACATTTTTGCAAAGCAGTTAATTTGGCAACGAGAGTGAACTGCATGTCGTGGTGTAAGCTTGAGAAACAGAGCGAGTCTTCAACTGCTGATGAACTTTTGAAATACTTGATAACACAGGAGACTAGTAAACTTTCATACCATGTTTTAATTACAGAAACACTCCCAAAACTTTTGGGGCATTGTCTAATATGCTAAAAGCAAGCGATTATATTATATTATATATTTCATTCATAAATGTTTAAAATGAAGAAATTTGCTATGTTCAGAAAAAAAAATCAATGTAGCATCCCCTAAAGGCAGTTCATAAGTGGCAAGAGAGTAATTTTGTCCTTTCTTTTATTTTGTAATATTTTTGTTTGTAAATTTATATTGACAAACAAAATCTATATTTCAATAGGTGAAAGATCTGGACTGCAGGGAGGCCAGTTCAATACCAGGACTCTTCTACTTTGAAGACATACCTTTGTAATGGATGCAGTACATGAGTTTCCATTGTCTTGCTGAAACATGCAAGACTTTCCCTGAAGAGGAGATTGTATGGACGTGAGCCTGTGCTGCTCTTAAACTTGTATATACCTCTCAGAATTGATGTTTTCCTTTCCAGATATGCAAGCTGCCCATCCCACAGCTTTTTGAACAAGTGGGATGGTCTCTTCTTTAGTCTGGAGAACATAATGTCTGTGATTTGGGAAAAGAATCTCAGATTTTGATTTGTGTGTCCACCGGACACTTTCTTTCAGTATATTTAAAAAGAACTTTGGCCCAGAGAAGATAACAACATTCTTTTATTATATTCACACATGGCTTCTTATTTGTGTGTATGGATCTTTAACCTGCATTTGCAGATGTCACAGCGAACTGTGTTATTAAACAGAGATTTGTTCCTGGGCTCATACAGAGATTTACATGACAGAATCATGCCTGTTTTTAAGGCAGTGGATGCTTTACAGCCTGAAGATAACAGGCATCTAATATTGATTTTCAGCCTCATTCCACACAGAGATCTCTCCGCATCTTTTGATGATATCGTATACTGAAGATGATGAGATATTCAAAGTCTTCATTGTGCAATCTTATACTGAAGAATTGAAATTATTTCACAATTTGTAGATGCAATTTTTTGCTGATTAGAAGAACTCTGCCCTTCATTTTTTCATCTCTCCTTCTTTACGATGCCCCTTTTATGCCCTCTTGGGCTAATATTTCACATGAGATAGAAAAATGTCTCACTTTCAAGATTTTTTTCTATGTTCTGCTGTGAATGAAATTTGGACTTATGAATAAGTTGCAGTCTGTTTTTGTTTACATTTTGCACAGTGTCAAAACTGTTTTGGAATCTATCATGCTGTTATTTGACTATTTCACTTTGTGAATATGACCCTGTGGGCCAAAAGTACCGAGTACTGCCAACCTCTGACTTTGATGATAGATGTGTCAGCATTTTGTGGATGTATTAATATAAAAAAAAACGGGAAAAAAAGGAAAGAAAAAGCTGAAGTTCTCACCTGGATGTCTGTATCCATGGAGAAATAAACCAGTCTACTTGCTTGTCTCAAAGATGCATCGTTGGCTCAAAATGACTATAAATATGCAACAGTATATGGAAGTTTTTATTGCCTCTAACCATGCACCATGGCTGACACTGTGCATGCACAGTAATAATAGATCCAGTTAATGCAACATGTGCTTCACATCTTCATGCATTACTACAATCTGCAATCACAATCGGTACAGGAACAGTCAACATCCTTTCAAGATGAACGCTGGCTGTATTACATAACATGAAATAGTGTTAAACAGGCTAACAGAAGGAGACAATCAGGCATGACCGTGGTGCCGTAATGAGAGCTTTGAAGTCAACTCTGGTGACATCCAAGCGGAGGTGTTGTTTACAAAGAGCGAGCTCCTGTGAATTCAGACACTTCTAACATACACAAAGGAGCAAGCTCCTTTCTTCTGTGGGAACCAACTCAAAGAAATGCATCTTCATCGGTTGAGTCGCAGCGCTATTTTCAACTTTCTGTGCTGCACCCAGATGTGTGTCAGGTCCCACTGGTGGCATCACTCTCGTCCAAACCTCACGGTCCACCTCTAATTACTCCTCCGAAGTTCGGCATGTGTGTGACATGCCGATGATATTTCACAGAAGTCCTTATAAGAGCTTCAAAAACTTTTAACACTGAAGTGTTACTTTGTGTGGTGATGCAAAGAGACCTCGAGTTGACAGTACTTAACGTAGAAATGTTTTTTTCTTCTTCATCACCTGTTTGCATCGCACTCCCGTGGACGGGCCCACTTTACTGTCCACTCAGCCAGTGTATGCTGTATGGTGGCGTGCACACTCACACTTGAGCAGGACTTTTGGGTACGGAAGGAATTTTTTTCATTTGGATAGAGTTGGATTGGTTTGGATTAAAATTTTTATACTTTCTTTGGCAACATGAGGCTTTGCATTTTGAGAAGGTTCCTGGTGATTTTGCTGATACAACACTCCATGTCTGAAGGTAGGGTGGCTTTATATAAGCATATAAAGAGACAGTGTGTTCTAATATCTTTATTTCCATGTACTACAAAGCCACTTTTTTAATCTTTTTATAGCTCTTGTTCAGTGAGGTACATTGTACTTCTACTCAATGAATCAACAGATGGTCGAATGATAAAAGTTGAGTGAATGAAATATTCAATCATTGGTAATGATTTGTATGTCTGTAGATGTTTGCCACATATGGCTAGCATGCCATAACGATCCTTGACTGTTCTCAACAATCTTCTCTTCATCATCATCGATATGATTTAACACATAGATCAGAAATCACGCTGTTACAGGGGTTTCACATTATCTCCTCAGATGTACCTTCCCCAAGCCAGTCACCTACCAAGGTCACCTACCAAGATGACCATACCTTCTTCCAAGGACCAGAGAGGTCCGTGGCAGAAATGGTGCCAATCATGTCTCCCCCTACCTTGAGGGACGTTCAGCAGGCTGTGCAGGAAGCCTCTGAGCAGGTTGAGGGCCGTGGAGCAGAAGAAGTGTTGAAGGAACTGCTGGAGAGGGTGGTGGAGGCAGCTCTGGGCCAAGCAGAAGGAAGGAGTGAAGCAAAACCTGTGGCAGCACTTCAGGAATTGTTTGATGAGGACACGATGGGGAAGCAAACAGGAAATAATGAAGCTGAAGCAGCTGAAATGTTGGAGCAGCCAGTGAAGGATGGAAACATGAGCCTCGAGGAAGAAGACAAGGATTTCGAAGAGAAGGAAGAGGTGGATGCTGCTGAAGGTGTAACTAGGGAGAGTAATGGAGGAGTTAAGGTCAGCTTGAAGTCCACAGAAGATGTGGAGACTGAAGTCAGAGAAGCAGGCAGTTTGGATGTAATTAATGATTCATTAGGAGTCAAATTAAGTCAGGAGGATATGGAAGAAGCTTCAGAAGAGACAGAACAGATATTAGAAGCACGGGAAGAGGACAACAAACAGAAAGTTGTGCTGTCAGTAGAAACGGATGCAACTAAAAAAGAAATACCAGATGAAGAGGAAACTCCAAGTACTGTAGAGGTACCAGTGGGTGGACAGCCAGAGCAGAGAACTGTTGAAGAGTCTGAACCTAGCCGGGGCGTGGCCGGTGAAGATCAGATAGGAAATTACTGGAAAAAAGGTGAAGCTCTAGCAGAGGAAACTCAGACTGAAGAAACAGAAAGTGAGACAAAAGACCTACCTTCTGACAAATACGAGATAAAAACAAAATCTGTTTTAAGAGAGCCATCCGAGGAGAAGGGAGAAGTGAAGGTGGAGGAGGATGCTCAGAAACCTGAAAAAGGAGTTGAATATGGCTATTTAGAGAAAGCAGGAACTGAAGAAGAGATTGAGGCAGAAGGTGCCTATTTAGGGGAAGCAACGGGAGATGAAAGATATGGAGATGATGTAATTAAGGAGCAATCAGCGGCACTGGTGGAAAAGGGGGCTGACAAAGAAGCAGGAGAGGAAAAACAAACCGCTGTGGAGGATCCACATGGCACCGACGAAGAGGACGGAGGTGAGATCTGTGTAATTCAGATGCATGGAGGTGCAAAAGTGTTGCTAAAGTACGATTTATCCAAAATAAACAAATGCCAACACAAAGCTGACGCTGTCGATGAAACTTGAAGTCTGAACCTAAAACTTCCTAACAATTTCAAAAATCTGGTGCATATTGCTTCAGATCTTTATATAAATTCTTAATTCAAGATTACAAAACCTTTAAACCACTTGCAACATGTGACTGAAAACATTTGACAATGACCATTTTTATTTTGACAACCACGAAGTTACATGGTGAATTTCGTTTTAAACTTTACAGAAAGCAGGGAATTTTTACCCAGATTACCTTAATATATTTATCGACGATTTAGCTTTCAAAGATTCACAAATGCTCTATATTCACTGGTCATGTAGTTATTTTATTAATGTATACAAGTCACTCAGTGTCAGCTGAAGCACATCTTTGCGTTATTCTTTACTGCATATGTTTTTTTTATTGCATAAACCTTGGCCTTTCGGCTTAATTTTTATCTGTGTGTCATGTTCCAAACCTCTCCTCTAGATATCTTGGTGATCTCTGGCCCACAGCCTGTGGATGGTGCTGAAGCCTCCATAGAAGAGGGCACTGAAAACCAGCCCCAAAGCCCATCCCTTGGTGAGCTGGAGACTGGAGAAAACAGCGTTGGCATTGAGAGACATAAACATGGCAGCAAAACCATCACCTCGACTCATGACTTTTTGCCACATGACCCTGGGATGGTCAAACCGACACAGCATCATTTTGAGAGTCTTGTTGTGGCTGAACACCCCCGGGCAGAAGGAAGAGAGCCAGGAGAAGCCAATGAGGTGGTGGACGATACACCTGGAACCCGAGGTGAAATGATCACTTAAAAAATCACACGCTATATCAAAGCTGACTGTTTGTTTCAGTAAGTTTTCAGCAGCAGAAGAATGTGTTTATTACTCAAGCATGTGGTTTTTAATGTCACCCATAAAAAGTCCTAGACTGCAGCATGCTGTCAACGACGATGCTCAAGGTGGAGCAGATGATGCCTGAAAAATGAGCAGGAATGAGATGAATATTGAAATTATACAACCACAATAAAAATCGTGCTTTTGGGGGCTCCAGCGGCAGATGATACAGAGATCATTCAAGCCATTTTTAACTTTTCGGAGAATAATACAATATGCTCATTGTTAATACCAAGGAAATGGAAAAAAGGGTAGCTTTTCAACAATTTCAACCTCAATAACTACAATTCAAAACCTAGTGAACATATCATACAAATGTGAGAATCCGACATACCCTAGAAAACTTATTATTTTAACCAGTCAAACATCAAAGGCTTCTTGAAATGATCTCTTAATCCACCTTTAACTGATAAAGTACCAGTTCAAACTGGACACAGAAGGTGAAAAACTCGGAGAAGCCATCTTTCTTCATAAAACAATCACTGCTATATTTTTTTTAATGAAAACTATAATGTGTAAAGATGCTCAGAATTTTCCTGAAATCTTTTGGTGCTTCTGCAGGACCAGTGTCATGTATTTAATACTGGGTCTTCCTCCTTTCCTGCCCTCCTTTTTTTGTTCTCCTTTCTCTGGATATATCTGTTTAGAGATAAATGAGCGAGACCTCGAGCCATGGAAGATCGGGGCCATTTTAGCAGCTGTTTTCCTGGTCCTGGAGACTGTTGTTATCATTATCTATATCCTCAAGTTTCGAAAAAAAAAAAGGTAAGCACACAAAGTTTTGTATACTAGACTTTGCAAAGGATGACAAAAAAGGTCTGAAAAAAGAAACTAACATGAAGAGAATTGGAGCGCCTCACATCAAGTGACACCACTGAGTGTCACCTCAGAAGGGTTGTGTGACACCTAAAACTTCAAAGGAATAACATGAAAAACAAAGTGTGAACACGGTGCTAAATTGTTAGGCAGTTGGTAAAGAAAAAAAAACAGACTAGGTTATCATCCCATAACAGATACATATATACATGTGTTTATATATGTATCTCTATCTATCTATCTATCTATCTATCTATCTATCTATCTATCTATCTATCTATCTATCTATCTATCTATCTAT
>JAOWBL010003596.1:0-10328 GCA_028564865.1 Zenarchopterus dispar | reverse complement strand
CACCACTGAAGCGTGAGAAGGAAAGGAAAAAGAGTATCTGAGAGATAAGTAAAAAAGACAAAAGGAAAAACTGACAAAAGAGAGAGAGAGAGAAGACAAAGTGTGGACTACATATATGCAGCTGCTGGTTGGAGTGGGCGCTCGCTGCTCACGCCCAGACTCTGCCTTCTGGCACTGGTAACCCTGCTAACTACCCGCCTTGACATTGCCTTCAATAATATATGCTGTTGCTTTTTGTCTACAGTTTGTTTGCAATGCTAGTATGCCCAATCTCCCACCGCTGCCTCCCTCTGTGTGTTTCTCTCTTTAATATACAGATGCTCGCATAATCTTACAATGCACAGACGTGGAGCCGCAGCAGGGGGCCGGGACCATTAAAACAAGGGTCTACGCAAATTAAATTACAGATCAAAAAGAAGCAGCATGCACATGTTACAGTTTGCAAATTTAGTGCACGGTCTGATTCAGATCTTTTTTTTTTTATTTATTATCACAGAATAAGCTAAAGTGCAACGACTGCCACACGGTTTCTAACAAAAACTGAAACCTTCACAGTCCTTTCCTCTTCATCACTCTCAATCTTTTAATGTCAAAAATACTCTTCAGATGCTCTTTGCGAGCTTTTATCCAGACTGCCGTGTGTCTCATTGAATTCGTTGAGGATCTGAGCAGCTGTCTTGTTTCTGATTTCTAGAAGCAGGTGAATAAAACTAAAAAAAAATTTGCACCGGGAGGGATGAAACCACGGGGAAAACCTGGATGCAGGCCACATACAACAAATATCTACACTGTTCCAGAGCAAAGTAAAGAATCCTTAAAAGCTCCAAGAAATGCTCTTTTCAAGTGACCCGACACCTTTGTTGTGGTTGTTAACAGCGAGCGTGAGCTGGCGCATGAAACCAAATCCTTCTGTGAAGTCACGTAACTGATGACACACTCAGCATCTTGGTCTCAACCACGTCCCTGTCCTCCCCTCGTCTTCCTTCGCCACCTGAGCTCTTACCCTGTTCGCTGCTGTTGTCCCCGCTGTGTGATGTGTGTCCGCCGCTGGACGGCCCCGGCGTGCCTCCAGAACGCGTGGACGCCGTGTCATCGTGGTCCCTGTTCCAGGACGTCTGCAGGAGAGACAGAAGCACGTCAACTATCAGGCGAGGACGCAAAAATTTACCTTCGAAACAAACCGGTCGTCAGTGAAGACTTTTCACGCAAGAAGTTCGGGACCAGAAACAGTTTTTATGGCATGCAAATTACTGGGGCTTGATGAAGAGGAAGGCCCAGACGAATGGTGAGCAAACATGTTGCATTAGTTCCCAGATTTCTGAAGCATGCAATCCACGGCTGCCTCCATTTGGCTCAAACCACTAGCAGATGAAAATACAAAACAGCTACAACTTAAGATGGGCAGCAGCAAGCGCCAGGGAGTGATGTCATCCAGGCAGAGCGAGGGAGGGGGAGGCAAATAACTCCAGTATTGCCACATCAGGATAAATCCTCTGTCTTCTCCAAAAAAAAAAAAAAAAATGAAACAAACAAAATATATAAATATATCGGCCAGCCCCGCTAATGCAGAATTAAATTTCTTTTTTTGGGCAGCAAAGCAAAGAAATAATCAAATAAGCTAAAAATTTCCCATGGTCTTTTCTCAAACAGCAAAATGAAACAAAATATTGCATGACCAACCAAACTGACACTGACTGAAAACAAATGGAAAAAGTTTAAGCGCAGCCAAGTTTGAGAATAATAACCAATTCTTGATGCTAAACTGAGACTAGTTTTTCCCTCGCAGCAGCTGACTAGACAAGACAGACTCGGGAGACCGGTGTTTATACATAGTAAGTTGAAATTGTCTGAGGCCAGATGAGTGTCAGCTGCACAATGGATAGTGGAGAGCGAATGGCCCAGAGAGGAGTGAAAACATAACACACACACACACACACACACACATACACCACAAATTGTGTCAACAGATAGGTGGGCAGACAACAAACACAAAGCCAGGGAGAGAAAACTCTCAAGTTTCATCTCGCACATGCAGGTCTCCAGCTTACATACGTGCAAGTCTACATACATGCCGCAAAGAAAAAAAGATTTAAAAAAAAAAAACCCACACAAATCTCCCCCTGCCCCATACGAAGCTGCTGCACATTACTGAAACAAAAACAGATGTTGCTTCCTATCTCCCAATGCTCTAAGAGGCAACATTAGCGCTCAGGACAGGGGAGGAAGAAAATAGACAGATATGGAATCAAATGTCTTATCAAATCCAGCTCGCTATCAGAAATAAACAAAACACATGCACGCTTATCGGGCCTCCTCTACCTCCTCCTCCTGAGTCTGTGCTCTGTGAAATCCAATGAAGTAGATACCATGGGAGCAATGCGGTGCTTGCATCACACTTTTAAGGCTTTGCGACGAAATGAGTGATAGAAACCCACAGAAAGGAAGAGAGGAGGGAGAGGAGAGGAACACTGTGGGGAACAACTGGTTTCAATTGGGATATTACAGCTGGCGCTGCTGCTGTGAAACGGGCTTGGAGTTGAGTTTAACTTTATAAAAGACTTTTTTTTAAAAAAAAAAAAGAAGAAGAAGACATTTGTTCATGATGCAGGGTTTGTTTAGAACAAAATGTAGACGGAGTAGAATAACAGAAAAGAATATACAACTCAGCAAATTCAACACATTTGGGGTGTATTAAAGCTCGTTTGAAGTTCCTAGGCTATGAAATTGTAATCCAGCGCTTACATGGATGATATAATCATTGTTTTCCAAATTAAGCTTTTGAGGATTTTCCATAAAGAAGAAAGTCATGCCTGGGACTGTGATTAGGAAGACGCACGCTTAATTTAACAGGGATAATACCAAGGATAAGAAAGTTTCTTAAATGTATTTATTTATTTATTTTGCTGCCCATATAACACAGAAAAAAAAGTAAAAAAAAAAAAAAAAAAAAAGTCATGCATGACAGAAGGACTCCTGAGAACATCTGAACTGAGGTAATCCAGACCACTTGCTGAGACTACAAACAGTTAATACCGGCTTTTGCCAAATTTTCCAGAAGTGCAGCTTTTGAAAATGAGCAGAACTTGTTTATTCAGAGTTCTGTGAAAAAGAGCTGCACAGTACCCCGGGGATGTTGAGCGGCAAGAATTAAAAAACCCATGAGCCTCAGCTCGCGAAGAGGGGATGATTTTTTTTTTCTCTCTTATGTTCTTTTTGTTTTAATTCGCTAACAAATTCCATTTGAAAATATAATTAGAAAGTGCAGGGGAAAATGGCAAACTACTGCATTAGCTGTAATTGAACAAAAGAGCGCTTTGCCTGCTGGGAGGTGGCCACTGAGGCCCCATGGGAAATGGGGCGGGGCTGAGACAGGGCCTGGTGGCGTCTCCGCAGGGACGGGGAGTCTATTTATAATCAAAGGCCGCCCCTTGGATGGAACAGGCCCGGGACTGATCTAACACGCAATTAATACACACATGTTGTGAGATCACACAATCCACTCTCACCAGTACACACAGGTCACACAGCATGAATGCTCACACACACACACACACACACACACAAATGTGCTTTTTTTTTTTGCCACTTAGCTTGTACACACACACTCTCTCACACATTAAATACTTTTCATCTACCTTCAGCAAACACACTGCGCACACCTTGACCACAAAACACACAGCAGCGAAAGGCACAGCGCACACTGTGCCAACAACACTTCAGACCACAATAACGAGGGACACCTTCAAAATATACACACACAGATCCACAAGATGAAAAGATGAACAAACAGAGAGACTGGAGGAAGCAGAAAGAAAGAGAAGCGTTGCTCCGCACCCAATGCTGCACACTTGATTTATTCTGACTGCTTAATGAGCCACGGTGGTCTCTCGCCCTACTGTTCCTCTCTCTCTTTAACTCTTTCCCCGTCGTCTCTTTTGTAAAGGTGTTGATTAATTTGAGGTTTAAAACGTTAAATCGCGATTTCCAAACTGTATTCTGCCTTTGGCTTTAGCTAAAATTCTCAAAATCCACCACGCCAACCCATACCTTTCTCTTTCTGTTCTTTCCCCCCCCCCCCATCACCATTTTTCTTCCCTACACAGCCCTAATTCACCGTGAAAAGATTTTCCTTGCTGGAAATTTTGATTCCACTATGATCGGTGAGGCATCCCAACCCAGCGCATTCCCATTGTGCTGCGTCTAAGATGCAAAAAGGGGGCTTCCCTTTTTCGCTGTGCCAGGTCTCAAATTATACAAGCGCTCATGCAAGAAATGTTACTTTGCCAATTCATTTGCAGTAATAAAGAAAATGGTTGAGGTTGTTGTGCTTTGCCCCCTGCGATTCGCCTTTTCTTTACTCTGAATTTTCTTTTGTGATGATATGGATATTTACTTTTTACTCCATGCCATTGAGCGTGCGGAAATAATCGTATGTGCATATTTAATGGCACAGACATAAATATCCAAAATAACACCCCCCACACACACACACACACACTCACACACAAACATACACTCCTCAATGGTGGTACATCTGAATTGAAGATGACAGTTGGGTTACTCCATCCCCCCGAATTCTTTGATGCATCTTTTCTCTGTGGTTGTTTTCTTTAACACCATTTTTGACCTTTTGCAACAGCACTGCTTCCTCAAGTTGAAGCCGGCGACAATGCCATGTTTCGCAGCAGCAGGATGGCCTGCAATAACTCCGGACACATTCTCCCACTCGGCTGAAAGCTGGTGGGAAAGCTTTAAGTGAAAGGGGCTGAAAGGCCAGCTATTGTAAACTCTTGTTTACTTTGCTTTCCGCTCTGACTAGATAAAGCAGGATCTGCCTCTCTGATAACCGGCCAGGCAAGTGCTTGCCCAACTACCTCTGCTTCCTCCACCCCTCTCCTCCCCTCGCTGCAATATTAGTGCTTCCAAAATGAAAAGAGGGGCTGATAATGGCATGCATGGCAAAAAAAAGGAGAGCAAAAGACCCCTCACTCCCTCCCATTCTGTTCAGCACTCCCCTTCTTCCCTAACTCTTAACAATAGACAAAGAAAGGAGGAATAACCTTATAATTGCTGAAGGGGGTGAGGGAGAAAACTGGATTTGGTCTCCTGGGTGAGTAAAGGATGCTACATCGAATAGCCGTCAGGTACTCTCCAATCAGCTTTGTAAAACCGGTGGGTTGACTTCATAGAGACAAGCAAAGATAATTACATGTTTGAGATAATTACCCGAGCTTTCAAAGTCCATTTAGATACCTCTCGCAGAAACTGACAAACTGATTTTCTCTCTCTGTGGCATCTTCCACTTTAGCTCTTGCTTTACGCTCCTTGTTTACCCTGCAAGAGCTGAAAACCAAACAAAAACATTAACTCAAGTGCCCCCCCCCCCCCCCCCCCCCCCCTGCATGCTATCTAACCCCAGCCAAGGCATATTTCTATTTTCTTTTTTCTTTTTTTCTTCTTAGCTGTGAATGAAAAGGCAGACGTGATTTCTTAATGACATGTTTTTGCTGCGGTTTCTTCGTTAGCCTAGCCTAGCTCGGCTCGCAGCACCCATGCCGGGGACGTTCTCGGCCGATTCCTTGGAGATGGGCTGTTTGTGACGGTGGCCATTGTCGGAGGTTAAAGGGAGGGGGTTAAAGGAGGGGGGGGAGAGGAACTTTCCATTAGCTAAGTACACATGTGCTAAGCCAGGTTATTGTTTACTTAGCCAAAGAAACCACAGCAGGCCTCAGGGACGGACATGGTCGCTCTTCATGAGGAGCTGGGAGGCACAAGCCAAGAACTTTATTTGCAATCGGGATCTTGCGGCTTCTCTAAGCACTACTTTCCAACAATACTGCGCGACTGAAAACAACAACAACCTACAAAACAACCAAAATAATTAGTACGCAAATTCAAAAGCATGAACGTATTCAGGAAGTTCCCGACATTTCTATTATTTGAAGTCACTCCGGCACTGAGTTGCATAATCATAATCGGCCCTACTTGTTATTCCGCCACAATAATGAAGAGGCTAAGAAACACACAGGTCACGTGGTCGCCTCTTTGTATCACTTGTTGAATCCTCAACAGCCGAGCGGCATTCACTCAGCGGTGAAAAAAGAAAAGGGGGGAGTTGAGGAGGAGAAGGGGGCAGAAGAAAAGGGAGGGGGGCTGGCGGTGCTCGGGGTCAAACCTCTCCTCTTTTAAGCTGCAAAAGCTGCTATTACCAACAATAACTGCAATACTTCAAAAGTTTGTATTAAGAGCAGCAGCGTGCCACTGTAGGAGAGCCAGAGAGCACGCCTGTTAAGTCGGGTGAAACTCGATCCATACCTCAACGAGAGGCAGATAGATTAGCGATAGCAGAGTACTGATTAGGAAAATAGTGGCTGACCCCTGCAGTCATGGTTTCCATTGAGTTAGGAGTTGGGGATGGGGGGCGGGGGGGGGTCACTCTTTGACCAGCAGAGTTACCTAAACCAACACTGCTGGGTCTCACTGACCTGGAAACCCACACTTGTACGGCGTAGCAGTGCCATTTGCTGAGAAAAGATACCACGATAGCCCTATCAGGGGTAAATTTTTACGAAATGACCACAACGCTTAGCTCACACAAGCAGGGTTTGTTTGGGAAAGATTAGGTAAATGCAAGAAAAACAGCAACAGATCCCGAACGTATAGATGTTATTTCAGATTGCCGGCCGTTTCACATTCTTTTGACATGATTTCAACGGCAGTGCCAGGAAGCCTCTTTAATATAAAAATACCTCTCCACTAAATTAACTCAACAGATTGACTGCTGAGCATTCGTAATCATTTAAGACTCTTTACAGGCACCAAAAAAAAATAAAAAAAAAAAATCAGGCACTGAATATTTTTTAAGGAAGTTTCAATTATTTCCAGCCCCACTTCAGCCTGCATGGCTCAATCAAGTAGAAGAGCTCTTGAGACTTGGAGTGAGTCCTCAGCACTATTAGTAGTGTTCAGCTCGACAGCGGAGAGCCTGGGCCCTCAGAGTTCATTAGCAAATTGCTGCGCCCCTCCCAGTGCTCTCGGTGCAATTAAAGGCAACTGTGCAAATGACGTACAGCGGCATGGAAATACCTCCCCAGCTCTTCAGACTGAGGTGAACATGTGTGCCAGGCAAACAGGAGCACAATCAGCAAAGTGACTGCAGCCTCATTTCCACATTTTCACTGCGAACGCAAGCTCCTCCCCATTAAAAGGCCTTGGGAAGGGAACTTTTGTCTTTTTTTGTGTGTGTGTTTGTATACAAATGAGCTCAAAGCAGAACTAATGGGGCATCTAGAAATCTGCAGCTCAAGAAGAGAAATCAGAGAAAAGCTCTGCAGAGAGCCCGGCAGGGAAAGAGTTAAGAAAGTCCAACTGGTGCTAACCAGTCACTCTACTCACATAGCACCTGAGGGGGGTGCTGCATTTATCAGGCCAGTCTGAACACACACTTGCACACACAAACACAGAGGCACACATATGCATACACTTGCACACAGAAAGACATACACAAACATCGGAGGGTAAGCCCAAACTAGCTGAGCTGCATTCACAAGCCAGCACAGAGCCTCTGACTTTTTCACCTCTCAGCTATGCTCTGCTTTCTTTTTAAAAGGGGCGCTCAGCCTCCCTTCAGACTTGCCTACATGCAGGCTAAAAAAGAAAAATTTAAAAAAAGAAAAGAAAAGGAAAACAATGTAAAGACATGTAGAGAATATGCTGAAAATTACTGTTATGACGCAAGGCTGCATAATGCAGCGAGACTCAACGCTGTAGGATTGTTGAGTTTAATAAATTCAAAGTATTTTTTTTTTCCTGACATTTTTTCCTCTGCTACAGTCGCCTCGCTAGAATAAATTGGTTTATGAATAAATGAGCCTGCTTTCTCCATCTTGTTAACATTGTTCTTTTGTGTGAATTCTCAGCATTTTTTTCCAGTCCACTTCAACTTTATGCCCGAGGGCATATATTAAAAATACATATGGAAAGAGATAATGCACACACAATGCAGATTCATTAGGGATGTCACTGCCTAACAACTCCAGATAAGATGTCACATAAGAATAACCTCTCTCACTTTATATACAGCATGTATATATGCGTGTATATACATAGATATATATATATATTATATATATATTCATATACAGAGTCATGCAATGCAGTCCTGTTACACTATGAGCAGCACAAGGTTGCACAATCCATCTGTTTGGATATTTGGATATCCTCCTTAAACACGCAGCTTGTTGCTGTCAGGACAGTCTTATCCTTTGAAAACATCCGTCCGACCCTCAACACTACACATCTGTCAAAAAGTTTTCCCCTGTTTTGTTGTAAGCTAAATTATTTACTTTTTTTTTTGGTGTAAACATAAGCTGGTGTGCTTTTGCCCTAAATATGCTATATGCAGGGGCCATCATTAGGATATTAGAATAAAATAGGCCATGTCTTCATCTTACAGTCAATTAAAGATCTGCATCAGTGCCCCAAGCACAACGTCATTTTTTTCCATACACCTAGAAACCCAAGGGGTTTGGCAGTCTATTTCCACATACCATAAGGCTTCATTCTACGCCCCGACCTATCTATTGGTATATTAAAAGAAAGGAAAAAAAAAAAGGAAAAACTTTTTAACATCTGAATCCCTGAGAGAATACAACAGGCTGCTCAAAGAGAGACACTTAAATGCACAAGTGGCGTATGTGTTATTTAATTCTGCTCCTGGATTAAATGAAGTATTATCTTCCGCGTGATCTTTCTCATTTCCATAATCAGGCATAAGGGCCGGGGATGGAGGAGTGCATGCGCGGCGAGGCGGGGGGTGGGGGGATCCTCCCAGTCGGCCCCAGTCTGTTCCCAGTCCTGCCATTCAGCCCGGAACATAAAAGCCAGTGGCTGCCTCGCTCTTAACTCAGACCAACCACTCAACCATATGGAAGACCGCGGATTTAAATTATTTAGCCTAATCGCTTCATTACTTTTTATGTCGGACTATCCAGCTAATCCCTTTAATTTGGACACTTAATTTTTCCCCCCTCCTCGCTGTCCATAGGTTTGAACGACTCCTGATCCCCAACTTAGAACTCAAGGATAGTTGAACTTATCTAAGGTAGTCTCTGAGACTCAGTGTCCTGCTCACAAGACTGGAGCTGTGATTGGCCCAAAAAAATCCAGATTTGCATAATTTTAATCATCGGTTCCCGTTATCATTATTTAACGGCATTGTACGGACCATTAGGGTCATGCCTGCGCGCATACGATATCCCTGGAGTGTCAACAGTCAGTGGAGCACATAATGAAGGCTGTGGTTATCTCTGATATCTGCACAAAAGGAAACACTCGCTAATCTACCTTTAATGTCCGTTCCTTCTGTAGCTTTGGAAATAAACCGTCTTATTGGTGCTGAATCTGTGCGCTCGGAGCGAAATAAAGGAGGGGGGTTAGAGGAGAGGAGAGGAGGGGTCTCGATAAGCAATGTGCACTCATGTCTAAGGAAAAATACTGACAAGACGCATAATGAACCGTGAACTCTACAGTGGAGAAATCGAGGCATCTAAACCGCAGTCTGCAGCCCATTCTGATCTGCTGCACAACCCAGAGGGACTCGGGACGTTCCCTTCATGTGTTCAAAAAGAAAAGGAGAGGAAAATTAAAGGGAGGCTCTAAATTAAAATCGACATGAAACAGGTCAAGTTTATGGCGATGCTTTTTCGAGGTAATCTTCTCAGGTCGGTTCCGGGTTCAAGTCTTAATGGGCCAATAATAGCAGCATTATTCAAAAATTTTTTTTTTTTTCATTCCGATGGATAGAATGTAAAATGGCTTTAATCATATGCAAATAACAGCGGAGCGGAGAAATGACCCAGAATAGCTGAATAGCCAACAGGGAGAACACACACACACCTACAACACACTCACTCACTCACGCACACACACAGAGAGAGAGAGAGAGAGATGTGCCCTACCTGATCTAAGGCCACCGATCTTGTGATTTCCTCGCTGTCTGATTTGGACCCGCCCTCTCTGTCGTCTATGACCAAGTCGATGGGCATCTTGCCTTTCAAGCAGCTGATGTACCGGTGACAGAAATTATCGCACAGCTCGTGTACCTGCAGAGAGATGAGGCAGAGGCGTCATGCTCCCACCCAAAAAGGGACACCACGCGTGCAACCACATCATCACCAAGACTTGGGCATTTTGACATGCAGAAAAGAAAAAAAAAAGCCACAAGAGATAATCACAACATGCATCTAAAATATTTAAACTTACAAGTGTTATTATCCACTCATCTTATTGACGACAAAGTTACTAACCATCACCAAAAACTCATATTC
>JAOWBL010003595.1:0-12118 GCA_028564865.1 Zenarchopterus dispar | reverse complement strand
AGATATTTACTGAAATTAGCTGAAGAACAGACCTGCTTCCTTTTAACAGATTATTAAAGTCTCCAAACAACCAAATATATTGCTAAAGTGTTTTTTTTAATTAATATAAGCTTTCATACACACCCTAATATGACACAAGTTTCTGTAATTTGTGAGTCATGAAAGATGTGACTCATCCTGCATTTGGAAACATGTCGCATTTTTGCATCCAGTTTTCTCAGAACTTGAATTTTAGCAGATTTAATCGGTGGACACAGTAAAGAAAGTAGGACCGACCAGTCGAAGAAAGTTGTGCTTCTCAGGTTGTCGGGAGCCTCCCTCGCTCCTGTTTTTACAGGAAATGAGTACAAGTGAAAGAAAAACAACCCCTTTTAACATCAGGAGCACAATGAGCTGCTGCTCAGCTTGTCCTGGTCACAACCTTGTGCCTGATGTGTCAGACACAATAAAGACAAAAACACATTTGATTTAAGCAAAGAGAGGAAACACTCAGCATGGGTTATTTTTAATTGGTCTTTTCAAAGTGATCTTTATTTGTTAAAACAGCTTCATCAGTTCAATTTAAGCCGGTTTGTTTTTCTTTAATCAAGAATTTGACGGGAGTTTTATATTTTTCCACACGGTGAAAAGGCAAAGGACTGATCAAATGATCCGTTAAGATCTGGTAAAGGTGGCCTTTAAAAGCTTAATTTGTGTATTTCGTGTCAGAAGGAGCCCTCTAGTGTTCACCTGGAAAATACTCATAAATACCACTGGTACAAACAAGTACTTCAATTCTTTTATTACAACAACTCACTGAAACACTTAATAGGAGCATTTGAGAGTTAAAACAGTACTAAGCATGTTACATAATTATAAGGAATATAAACTTTTATTGTGGACCAAAATATTCTTAATCAAAGCAGTTTAAAATTAAAACAAGATATAGCCTAAAGAAACTTAACTTTTAACTCTTAACCCTTTATAGGGGAGTCAATAAAAGACTTGTAATTTCAAAATTTTAATTTTAGAGGGTTATTGGAGAATATTCAAGTCCCTTTATTAACATTGTAACTTTTTATTTTAAATAATAATCATATAATGTAGTTCTACTAAAGCGATCAAATGTGGTCACTTGTCCTGTAAAGGGTTAAGGCAATAACTTCATTTAAATAAAGTGCTATTTTAAGCCTCTGACAAAACTCTAAAATGACATTTCACTTAAGTGACAGCAAGAATATGGTCCTTATAGACAAAACAAACAAAAAAAAAAGTTTTATATGTGTATAAAAAGTGTATAAAAAATACTGTTTGTACAAGAATCTCTGCCTCCACAGAACTGGATCAGTACCGCTTTGGACCAGGAAACCAGTCCTTTTTATGTTATTTCTGTACAAATACAAAGTTAATATTATTTTCATTTGTCTGTAAAGACACTATTCACAATATCTCTTACGTGAAATGACATTTCTGAGTCTGATAAAAGCTTAAAATAACTTTATTTTGATTCACCAATGAATGTTGATTCATTGGTATTTTATTGTAAACACGTGTTCTGTTCGAACTCAAAACCGCTCCAATTTATGTAATTTTGGTCCCTAAAACAAGTTTACACTCCTTATCATTTAATAATAGACCTAAACTTGTTCTATTTCTGCAAAAATCCTTTAAAAAGTCTAATATTCATCGTGAAATGGATACTCCGGATGATCACTCCACCTGTATCAAAATAAAAAGAAAGTGTTATTTTATTGCTCATGGACGTGATATTTATTTTATATTAAATTACAGTTCATTGTTAACATTTTTCATATTGAGATTTCCCTGGATTACTCTGTTATTGCTAAATAGTCACATTTTCCTGTTAAAGCATACGTACATCAGCAGCTCCACAAAGCGGATGTTTTTGTTCAGCGCCTCGATGGCTTTCATTTCTTCCTCCGTGAGTGAAAAGTCAAATATCTACAAGAAAACATAATTAGCTGTAGCTTCAACTAACAACAAGAATTCATGATCATTTTTATTATTATTTTTTTTTAAACCTGACTTCTGTTACCATGCCTACAGTGATCCTGTAGTCATGGCAACAGAGTTTGGGTATACTACCTGGAAGTTGTGCTTGATCCTCTCGTGGCTGAAGCTTTTAGGGATCACGACGACTCCTCTCTGCACATTGAAGCGGAGAGCCACCTGAGCGCTGCTCTTGTTGTACTTTTTCCCTATGGATACCAGCAACTCATCCTCCAGCATGGGAGGACACTTTAAGTTCACCCTGAAATGACAGGCTGAATAAATACAAATAAATACAGATGACATTGTGATCTGCAGTGGGAGCAGGGAGCAGGTGGAGGGAGCTCTGGAGAGGTGGAGGTATGCTCTGGAAAGAAGAGGGATGAAGGTTAGCCGCAAGAAGAAAGAGTACATGTGTCAATGAGAGGGATGCAAGATGAACAGTGAGGTTACAGGGAGGGGAGATAAAGAAAGTGGAGGATTTTAAGTATTTAGGGTCCAGAGTGTGGAAAAGAGGTGAAGAAATGTGTGCAAGCAGGTTGGAATGGGTGGAGAAAAGTGTCAGGAGTGATGTGTGATAAAAGGATGTCAGCAAGAATGAAAGGAAAGGTGTTCAAGACAGTGGTGAGACCAGAGATGTCGATGGTTTGGAGACAGTGGACCTGAGGTAGCGGAAATGACGATGTTGAGGTTCTCTTTGGGAGGAACAAGGATCAGGAACGAGGACATCAGAGGAACGGCACATGTCAGATGTTATGGAGATAAAGTCAGAGAGACCAGACCGAGATGGTTCTGACATGTACAGAGGAGGGATGCTAAGGTGGGAACTGTCTAGAGGAAGACCCAAGAGGAAGATTATGGATGTAGTTCAGGAGGACATGAGGGTGGATGGTGTTAGAGAAAAGGATGGAGAGGATAGGCTTAGATGGAGACGGATGAGTTGCTGTGGCGACCCCTGAAGGGAGCAGCTGAAAGGAAAAGAAGAAGTAGACACAAATGTGACTTTTACTACATGTTATGTTTCTTTCCTCTACTTATGTCTTTTAATCAGAATCAGAATCACTTTATTGCCAGTAAAAACAGGTTCACAGACTCGGAAATTGATCTGATGTAATTAACGAATACATCACTAATCGACAACAATTTGCCATCACGACCGCTCCTTCTACATTAAAATCCTCTTATTCGGTTACGTTTCAAGAATAATTAAAATCCTGCTAATATCAAATTCTTGTTTTTTTTCTTTTAACGACTACACAGAAGAGGAAACAAAGTGCTCTGAAATTCTCTTTAAAAACTTCCCACCGACACTGAAGAGTGCACTGGAAGCAACATACCAGGAAGCATCTCTGGAGGAGCCGATCGGGCAGTAGCCAACAATCACGATGTCGTTCTGACGGCAGAACTCCAGAAGCTTGGGTTGCGTGAAATATGGATGGCATTCCACCTGTCAGGTAAGAGAGGGGAAAATACAGGAAAAATGATTCTAAGCACCATTAACAGACTTGTACAGAGCTGATGATGATCGATTAACCTTCAAGTGACCGAGTGCGGTCATATATGACCCTGGGCATATATTTTTGTGCACTATCTTTTTAATTTTTATCAGAAAAAAGTCTCCTACCAGGAATTTGTCAATCTATTTGTCCTACATTTGTTTAGAAAACTTTGGAAGGATCAGCCGACCCATGTGGGAAGTATAATCCAAACTTATGACCCCAGGAAGACCTATGAGATTTTTTACACTATAGCTTCAGATGATATTGTAGTTTTCCAACTATAATCATTATATTTTACTGTTTTACACAAAGAAACTTTACTTTTTATGATTTATTGTTTTCATTTTTGATGAACAAGGGCTGTCTTAATAAATGTAATATCCTCCTGAGACCCAGCCTATACATGTATGTCCTCTGGAGTGGACATTAGTTTTAGGTTTATATATTTTGACCCATCTGAGCTACCGTACTAAGCCCTGACGTGCTTTGTAGAGGACATCCTGACCTTTCAAATGATATCTGACGTGTTTGGGTGGGATAAGAGGAACTTTGTTTTCATCATGATACAAAATATGAAACTGCAGCAAAACAAACATGTCAGAAAAAGAGAAAAGGTACGTCAAATAGTGTTGTGATATTGTTTGTTTACCTGTGGCAATCATATATTTTCTTGCTTAGGAACATGTCAGGAATTATAATTTGATGTCAGTCTATTTTGATGTCAAAGTCTCACCGTTTATTACAGAGGAATAGTTCTGTTGTCAGCTACTGTAAAATCTATAATAAAATTATTTTTATGAGTTGTTTTAGCTCCAAACAGCCAGGAAATCACAAAAAAGTGAGATATAACACTTTTTTTCCTTGGTTCTCAGGAGGATATCGTTCTATTAGTGTGTGTTTTTTGGCTTTTTTGTAAAAAAAAAAAAAAAAAAAAATTACAATTTTACCTTATTACATAAAATGATGGACAAACATATTAGAGAGTAAAATAAAGATGAAGAAACCTAAAAAAAAAATCATCAGGGAAACATTTAAATCAGCTTAAATCCCCCAGGCTTGGTCTTGGTCTGAGCAGGACAGCGGGCGGTCACCTGGTTGGAGACGGGTTTGTGTCTCAGCCCGGGTTTGTTCAGCAGCATCTCCAGCTGCCTGCGGTTGAAGTTGGAGACTCCCAGGGACTTCACCAAGCCTGCGTCTTTGCAGGCCTCCAACGCCTGTGGAGAAGCAAAGGTTTGCAGGTTCATGCAGACTCGTAGAGATGGTTCGATTGGGACCACCTGAGGTGGAGGGGTAACATTTAAAGAGGAGTGATGTGAAAAATACTTCTTTCAGTGTTTACTGACAACATTCCTGATGGTTTGACTTTAACTTTAGCCTGACTATAGACTGAAGGAATATTACTGCCAGTGTTGATGTTTAGAAGTTAAGGTCACACTGTGCAGTTCAGTTAAGTCAAGTCCACGTTTGTTGTAATAGAAAAGTGTTTTTTTTTTGTCCTTTCTAAGATGCATTAGGTACTTCAGTTCTTCCTGTTAGTGAGCTGGAGTAAACACAAGAACTTCTCCACGAACGTTGCAAAAACAGAGGAAATGACTGTGCTTTTTAGCAGATGGACCTCCAGCCTCTGAGCATAAAGGAGTCCCAGGTATTTAAGGAGGACAACCTAAAATACCAACACCCTGGTGAAGAACCTGGACCACTACCATCTAGGAAGACTCAGAAACATCATCTGACTCAAGGAGCTCAAGAACTTTTTATGTCTTCTCTGTAGAGACCATCGTGAGCGTAAGAATCCCCCTCCTTAGATGGGGAACGCCACCAAGTGGGACCATCTAGTTCTCATCAGAGAACCACCAGGACCTCCCTCCAACATGGAGGACATGTACACCACCCACTGCAGGGTGGGAGCCAGTAAGGTCCCCAGCGACCCCAACAAACCTGGATATGGTGAAATATTCTTCAAGCAGGTCCCCAGGAACCACTGTCCTGAGGCTCTGCTCCAACACACCTGGATCAAATTAGTGGACCAGTGACAGACTTGTGTAGACCTTGATAATCAGTGATTTGAATCAGATATGTTGGAGCAGAGCAATGATCTAAAACATGGAGGGAGGCGTGTTCTGAGGACTGCGGTTGAAAAACGCCGCCACGGGCTGATTTTACTGCTGCCTTCTGGGAGACTGAGGACAGAGGGACGACAGCACATGACAAGTGTGACTGTGACAAAAGCTTTAACCTGAAAATGAGTTCATTATATGACATAAACTTGATTTATAATGTTTTTTTTTAAAGATTTTGTTGGCTCTAGTAACTTTTATTATTAATAGTGAAGAGGATGAGAAAGAGCGTGTGATGATGTCACACACTCATCACTACACACTGAGTGTTCAGTGTTGCTGCACTGTGTGTGTTTATGTTTATGTGTGTTTATGTTCTTGGACTTGATTTCATTTGATAATATTAGCGTTGTCAAAGTTAAGGAATTAATAATACAAATTGTGTTTAACACCACACAACCTCACTTCCTCATAAAAACCTTGAAATAAAGAAACAAATAAAATAAATAACGAGAACTCACCTCCCATGTAGCACAGAGGTCTGTGTGGTGGTAGATGTATTTTCCATCCTTATCTCTGGGATAAAATTCCTTCCCAGGCTATAATACAAGAACAACTCAACATTTAGCATCAACAGTTGTTACTTAAAGCTCATTTTTTAAATCATCTGGTCATTGTGATGCTATTATTGTTAATGCAACAATCAATATGAATCTGTTTCTTTGTGTGAAACAGTTTATTTGAAATTTTGCTTTTCGGTTAAAGAAGTATGCTGGAGTTAAAACAACCCCAGGTGTAATATTAGAAGGTGAGGAGCGAGAACTTTCATTAATGAACAAAACAACATAAATCAAACGTGTTTTCAGCTAAATGGTAATTAATTTAAACATTTGGGGCAGTCGAGTGATGTAAAAACAAACAACTACTTTACGCCTCTGGCGAGACTCAAAAATGTCAATCCACTTATGTGATTGCGTGGGCAGATTAATCCAAAACAAAATGATTAATTTATCTTTGTATTTGTACAAAAAGCATACAAAAAGGACTGTTTGCACAGATATATCCATCTGGCTGCTGCTATCTTGTTACAGTCTGTAAAAAGCTGACTTCAGAGGCTGCGCGAACAACTAGTAAAGACCACAAACTTTCCTCCTCATGTGCCTACTGACAGCAGTTTGTAGAAAAAAAACCATATTTGATTTATACAAACTTATAAATCAAATATGGAGATTCCTGTACATACAGTCCATTTTATACACTTTCTGTATACTTAGAAAGTTAAATTTACATTTAGTCTGCTGTGACCCTATCACCACTATCACGTAAGTGGAATGACGTTTTTAAATGCTTAAAACAACACTTTATTTTGATGTAGGTGCTAACATAACTTTTCATTTTGCTGCAAACACATATTACATTCTCACTCAAAACTGTTTCACTTCACGTCGTTTTGGTCCCTAGCAGAAGTTTACTCTTCTCACCATCTAGTATTGGACCTGAGATTACTAGAAAGTTACTTTAAAATCAGCTGCCAATCTACAGTACATGCGTGGTCTTGAAACACCTTGAAGGCCATGGGAAGCTCAACAATGTAGAGATCCACGTAGTCGAGTTTTAAGGTTCTCAGTGTCCTCTCCAAGGCTGGTCTCACCAATTCAGGTGGATGGAAGGTGTTCCAGAGCTGAAGAAGATGAAAAGGTGGGAACCAGAAAGCATCTGAAGCAGCTTGAAGTGAAACGCAACAAAAGGAATCAAGATCCAGAAGATAAGTCCAAAGTACACTCAGTCATAAAACGGGTTACCTTCCCACAGTAAAAGATGTCTTCTCTTTTTACGGTTCCATCAGCAATCTTCTCTCGAATGGCCTGGCCCACTTCGTGCTCGTTAAAATAAACCAGCGCGCCATCGAAGTGCCGGTAACCCACATCTATGGCCAGCTTGACACACTCAAGGGCTGTGCCTTTAGGCGTCTAGATCCACAGAAAATGTAAATATCATTTCACTACGTTTACCCCACCAAGTTACACTCAACTTACACTTATTTAAGGGATTTGCACCAACGCATAAATGCTAACCCTTCTACAGTCCAATATTTCAGTTTAAGCAGACATTTACAACCTGGACAGGTAATAATGGAGTTGTTTGCAGTAGGATTGGATATTAATCCAATGCTAATAGTTCCCCTGTGGGTTTGATGTAGGATTACACTAGGTCTATTTGTGTATACTCATTAACCGACAGTGGGCCAATGAGTAATCCCTGGGGAACCCCGTGTGGAGCAAATTTTCCAGGCCATTTATTTATCACATAAACACAGCACAGAAAGTAAGGAAAGTTGTGTTTGGTAGATTATCTCTTTGTTGTAATAACGCTTCTTGGCAATAAGTCTTGTACTGTTGGAAAACCTGTTTATTTCCCTTTTAAATCGTAACACATTTGTGGGATGAGCAAAAAAGGTTAATATCTGGGTCACGCCCATGAAAAATTTGTCATATCTTCTCTTGCCAGCCAAACAGCTATTGCTATGGACTCTTCTTTTGAGCTTCTGGTACCCCCAGTTGGTACCAACCAGGAAGTGGAGGAACACTACCTATGTTAGTTGGGTCGTAGGATCAAAGTCTGGTGAATATATGGAGAACGTCATGCTGATTGCTGATAGAGTAACATTTCTTGGTGGGAGCAGTATGATGGTGTGGAATAATGAGACTCGTCATCATTGGAGGCAATCTCAATGCAGAGACATATCGAGATGAGATTCTGCAGCCAGTGGCAATCCCATATCTCCACAGTCTGGGACCGAACTCTGTCCTCCAAGATGACAACGCTGGACCCCACAGAGCAGGGTTTATCAGAGACTACCTCCAGACTTTGGGAGTGGAGAGGATGGAAAGGCGTACCAGCACTCCTGACCTCAACCCCAGTGAACACTTGTGGGATCAGCTTAGGGTTGGAGAATGGGACAACATCCCACAGCAGTGGGCCACCAGGTTGATGACCAGCAGGATGAGGAGGTACCAGGCTGTTGTGGGTATCTGTGGTTCTTCCACATGCTACTGCCTATATGTGTTGTTTCTTCAAACTTTAATCATCCAATCCACCAAACATAGATATGGCAAGTTTTTCATGGTTGTGACCCAGACACTAACCTCCGCTGCTCATCCCACAAACGTGTCGCCATTTAAAACGGAAATAAACAAGCTTTCCACCGGTATAAGACTTATTGCCAAGAAGCATTGTTACAACAAAGAAATAATCTACCAAATACAACTTTCCTCACTCTTTTGTGATGAGTTTAGGTTCCACCTGTTAAAACATGTTTAAAGGATTTTTTTTTTTTTTTTTGTTACTCACGGTTCGAGGGTCCCCATAGGTGCCCAATCCCAGGAGTGGAATACTGTTCCCGTCACTGAGACGGATCCTGTGGCTCCCTGCCGTCAGATTCATTTGTGTATGACAGTCTTTACAGGAACTGAACTGCTCCAAAGCCGGCCTAAACGGTGAAAGGACTTGACCATGAACATTGAACTCTGCTTTATCAACAAACGCTAACCCCTGTTAGGCCCTCAAGCCGAGTCCAAACAGCTGAACTTGTCAGAAGTTACTGAATGTCAGTACCGCGTTGTTTCTCGTTTCACAATGTGGTTTTTGTATCAGACCGCAACAAACAGGCAATAACCCTGAAAACAGTACCTTCACAATCAGGTACTGCATACTCAAAAACAAACAAAAACAACTAAAGTAATGGTACATTTCAAGCAGAGCTTTTAAATTATGGAGACAGATGCATGAGGTCCCTGTAGCCACAAGAGGGCCGTCAAGCCACAAGATCCATCTGAAGTGTTTGTGGAGAGAATAAAATGAGCCCTTTTCTTACATGGCCACTTAAATAAAAACTTAATTTTAAAGTACTTGAATAAGGCCTCAGTTATGTGTCATTCAGTTTTAATTTCATTTCACAACAAAAGTCATCTCAAAGCACTTGTCACAGAAAACAAGTTTAACACAGTTTAATTAAGGACAATCCATACGTCCAGTATCTAAACCTGAATCTTAGATTTGGTTAGACACAAAGGACAATGATCTTAAAGACAGATCCATACATGAAGAGTTCAAAGGTCACAGGTATGGATATAACTGAGTGTCAGCTGAATGAAAAACCTTTAATCCCAACAAGGTGAGGTGAAGTCTTCGAACAAACCATTTCTGTCATGTTCTGGAGTTTCTGTTTTCCCAGCTAGCCTTGAATGCATCCCAGTGACTGCTCCCTGATGAGTAATCCTCTGCACCTGTACTCTACTCTGCTTAAACTGCAGGTTCAACTCCGTTCAGTACCTGATGGGCAGTGTCGTTTCCTGTTTGTGTCCAGCTGTGTTATTCCTCTGCTTTCGCCTTGGGTTCGGTGTATGACCAGTTTCTATCCTTTCTGTTCTGGATTACTGTTTTTTTTTTCCTTCTGTTGTTCCACTTGGACTGTTTTTGGATCAAAGATTAAGGGGTACCTGTTTCTGTGGAGTTTATTTGTGTTTCTTCTGGTGTCTGATTTGGACTTTTGTTTGGATCTTTGTCACTAACCTGTCTGATCTACAATAAATGACTCTCTTAACCTGATATGTGACTCTGTCTTCTCTGGGTTCAGTCGAATCCATCTGGGCTGGTCTTCCTGCCTCAGCCCGGCAGGAAGACCAGCCCAGGAGGCGCCCCCGGGCCCCAAACCCAAAAGGACCGCACCATCACAAACCGGGGCCGGAGCTAGAACAACTTTTTTTAAATTTTTTTGTGTGTGTGTTTTAATTTGCAGATTTTAAAGTCAATATTTCACTTTTTCTCTTGCAAATTTGTAAAGTCAGAAATTCAGAGTTTTTTTTTTTGTTTTTGTTTTTTTTGTTTCTTCTAATCAAGTTATAGTTTGTAGTTAGGACTGTCATCTCACAATAAGAAGGGTCCTGGTTCAAATCCCTGCAGGATCCTTTCAGTGTGGATGTGAATGCATGCTTGTGTGGTGTTTTCTCCTGGTACTCTGGACCCCTCCACCCCACCTACCCACCCACACGCTCCCAAAACCTGCATGTTAGGTTAACTAGTGATTCTAACCTGCCCGTAGAAACAACTAGTTGGTCTGAATGTGGCCCTGGCTCCAACAGAAACGGAGCTCAGAGACAAACTCCAGCTCCTGTCAAGTGGAATTTGTCCACGACCTCATCACAGCATGCGATGCGTCCGTGTTGCTGCAACGAGCGCACGCTGATCAGTCTTGAGCGGCATCTGCGCGCGTCAGAGTGGATGAGCGCTTTACTTTTACGCACCGCTGGATTTTCTTTTCTTCAGCGGTGAGGCAGGTGCGGTGCACATGGTTACCTGCGTGGTGACGAACTGAAACGGTGAAAATGAACCATTTCTCGGGAAAACGCCAGGAATCGGCTGGGAGTGAAGCGGAGAGCAAGCGAGAGGACGACAGGTCCGGTGCACGCGCCCAGACTCACCTGGGCGCGTGCACCGTTTGCCACCTTAACTTTGCCAGTCGGGAGCCACAACTTCTGCCGTGTCTGCACTCTTTTTGTAAGAAATGCTTGCCCACATCTTCAAGGACTTTGCCCACGTCCGTCGCGGGGTTTGAGAGCGCGACCAAATCACGTCAGTCACTTTGTTTACATTCTGCGCGGATCCAGTCCTATACATTTGATTGACAGTTGTTTACCTGTTTTTGTTTTTAGTAAACGTGATCCGCTGCCCGGCCTGCAGACAGGAGTGTTTGGCGGGAGATGTGATGGACAATGTCTTCAGCAAGGACGCAGCTGAGGCTCCCAGCAGCACCGTGGAGAGGACGGTTCAGGTCGGTGATGAGGCGCATCACCGTGCGGGGGCAGCCTTGGTTCTAGTTTCAAAGGGTGATGGCAGCAAGACTGGCAACGCCTTCCCCCTGGAGGGGTAGCATTAGACAAACCAGGGAACTAACAAGTAGATTTGCACGCAATGAGGATCCGGGTTCCCTGACAGTTTTCTCTAATATCCAGGGCCGTTTCTAGTTTATTGGGGGGTCTATGCTGGGGCCACCTATTACATAATAGAACTACAATACAATGGAGGAATTTTTAAAGCTTTTGAGATGATTCATGTCTCTTAAACCGAGGAAGAAAACAGACCAGATTTCTGAATTTAAAGCAAGCAGAATAACCTAGCTGGCTAACATAAATTATATTGAAGCTAGCTGAGTTGTCAGTATGGCATATTAAGACCATCCGAGAAAGGAAAAAATAGTGCAATGGAGTAGAAAAGAAAAATTCCCAAAACAATTAAAAAAAAAAAAAAAAAGTTTCTGACTATTGGTGTATTAAAGTTAATTTGAAAAATCTGTCCAAACATTCAGCTTTAGAAACATATTTAAAATTTTTAGTTACATAAAAGGAAAATTAATCTTAGTGTAAATGAATGATTGATATATATATATATTCAATTCAATTTTATTTATATAGCACCAATTCACAACAAACGTCACCTGGAGGCGCTTCACACTGTAAGGTAAAGATAAAACAGTGTTACAAGGAAAATCCCAACAATCCAATGATCCCCTATGAG